>JBBPKB010000408.1:0-13527 GCA_038089035.1 Boletellus dicymbophilus
GTATCTCCACTCCTATGTAGCAAAGAAGCAGGGAGAATGGGCAGAATGGATTAAATTAGCACAATTTCACTATAACAACTCTCTATCTACTGCCACAGGATCTATTCCTTTCGCTATCACTAGAAACTATTTCCCTAGACTAGGATTCAAAGGAAATGTGGTGGATTTAGGAGGACAATTTGGAAAGGAATGTGCAAAAAGTCACAAAGAGATCCAAGATGCTTTGGAAGAATCATGAAAGAGGATGAAGATCCAAGGAGATAAAAAGCGATCAGAAGCACCCAATTACCAAATAGGGGACAAAGTTTGGCTGTCAACTGAACACCTAAAACTACCCTACACGGCAAAGAAGCTTACCCAAAATCTGGATTGGTCCTTATTCCATAATACAAATCCTTCCTAACACTGTAAAGCTTCGATTACCAAAGACTGTTACCATACATCCTACAGTCAATATCTCCAGGGTCAAACCTTATCGAGATACACTCCCTGGTCAACCCATTGTTCGCCCAGATGCTATAGAGGTCTCTGATGAAGGGCATGAGGAGTATGAGGTCAATTATGTAGCAGGATCTAGGATGAAAGGGATAAGATTGGAATACTTGGTACATTGGAAAGGATGGGACAAAACAGATCATACATGGGAACTGGAATCTCACCTTACACATGCAAAGGAATCCATAGAGATATATTGCCAATCACACCCCTTAGCTCCATGTAAACTACATGGTATTACTGCTAATCTATTCAGATCCCTGTTCTGACCCATTGGACCAGATCTCAAACCAAACAAAGACTCTCATCTTGATTTGGAATCTGGATCAGATATTTAAACCATCCCAAAACACTCTCATCTTTTCTCTATCACCATCATGTTCTCCAATGCTCTCCTCCTCACCCTCATCATCCTCCTTGCCCCCATCCTTGCCCTCATTGCTACCACCATTGCTGCCTTCACCACCATCACCTTTCTCATCTGGCAATCCACTACTGGAGGTTGCCCCATCTTCATCTGAGCATTCAGGTCCACCAGGGGCCTCACCATCATAACAGGGGAACCTTATCATTTCAACCCCAACTCACAGGCAGACCATGGGTGGAACCCACTTTGGGGTGACACACCAGCAGAGGTGGGCATCATAGGCCCTGAGGTAGCTCCAAATTCAGGTCACTCATGGAGTAACAGCACACCAGAGGGATGGAATTAAGGACATGGACACAATTTTTTAGTTTGTATATTAACTTTTTATGGACTAAACTTTCTTTTAATTTTGTACTTTTTATAAATTTCTTACTTACTTCTTTCTTTTCTTTACTTTAGGCAGTAGTGACTCCCACTTTAGAGGGGGGGGTAGTGTTACAACACCAGTACTATACTTATACAAAATGGTACATTATAGTTGTAGTCATTACCCTTGGAACACTTACTGGATCATTGATTTTAATGATTCTAGGATAAAACCCTCTAATTACCTAACACATACCCTTATTTACCTTTCCTGTACATTTCTCTTCTATTTCCTCTTTATCTAAATCTGTACATATCCCCATCACACTCCTGTATTATCCTGGGCTCACTAGGTAGTTAAACACCTTATTTAGACCAAAGGAATGCATACAGCTTGGTCTGTGCTCATACTCCTTAGAGTATAAACAGGGGCTGGCATGTACCATCTACCTTAGCCTAATCCACTTGTATTCTTGTTGGCATTCAGTTGCAAGGCTTGAGCTACAGAGTATTAAGGATGAAGCTATCATCTATCTCTGTCTTATTTTCATTTCACCACTTCTTCATCACCTTGCCAGCTATAGTGGTCGCTGTAAGATTGTCCAGCCAGTGTGGTATCTAAAGGCTTGCACCTGAGGGTCATAACAATGGAAGACAAACAAGCCCTGGCAAGCACCAGACACCATGCCTTTTTACATGATGGAATTTTTTTTATAGAGAGCAACTTTGACATCAAGTATGTCCATCATCTTGGAGGAACTATTTATTTTGGAGAACAACTCTGTTCTATTTATGAAAACATGGGTTGGGCTTTCCCAACACAGTCATACTGTGAAACTGAACATGTGCTGGTACACAACCAAGGATATGAAATTTTCAACCAGGATTACATGGAATATTTGGACTTCGTGGACCTTCATCAGAGGAACCAGCTTAATTTTTTCTTTTCTCAGTTGCATCCTTGGGTTCAATGTGATCAAAATAATCAGTTAACCATAACAAAGGCCTTTTGGAAAGAATATTAACTTGGTGCACAACACTGGATTGTAGGGGGACAAGGTATAGAAAGCCTAGATTCAAATGTTGGCACTCCAGAGAAACACTGGGCTGCTGCCAGGGACAAAACTGGTAACCTCATCCTAGATAATGGATCTCCAGTATGGGGACTCATTCTCTGCAATTACAGATGACTGAATCCCAGCACCTTCATCATGGTTCAGTCAATCATGATGTACCAACTCAGCACATGTGGAATGCAGAATTTGACCACTATATGCAGGAATACTTTAAAGCATCTAACCCATTTTATTCAGAACTATCTAGAGGCATACAAAAGGAGCAAAAGAAATCAGATCGACTCACTGACTCAAATGACTACCTCAATGGTCAGATTGAGGATTTGATTGAGGAAATTCAAGAGCATCAAACAAATATAGAGGGTCTTACAGAGCTTAACATAAAGCTCAACAATCAGAACCACCAACTCTGCACCAATAATATCTGCACCCATGGCAAATACCTGCAGGTGCAGTGCAACTTCACATCTGGCAACTTTGCTAATTGCAAGTGAATCCATGAGTTTGAACAAGAGTGAACTGATCTCCAGCATGAGATCCTTCAGCTCCATGAAGAACTCCACTGTAGCCAACTGGGAGAAAGTTCACAACCAGTAGCCTCTAGCAGCAGAACTGTTTGAAGCTTGCTCAAGCGAACTAGTTGTGAGGATGCTGAAGAATTGGCTAATGCTGGGGTACTATGGCATTCCATATGCAGGAGACACACAGCTCCTTAATGATTCCCTCTTCTTTCAATTTCCAATGATTTTTGCTCATCTTCTTTTGGACTCTGTATGACATAAGGACAACTCTTTTTCTCTATTTCTTCATCCCTATTTTCCCCTTTCACAGTACTATTATCACCATACCTGCAAACTTTCCATCACCAACATCCATTATTTTGGAACTTTTTATTTAAATGATATTGAATGAAGGGCTTGTATATCAGGTTCTTTTATTCCAGACAATGTCATACCTAGATGGCATGATTGTAGTGATATATCTATTGTCACATACATGGACTTTCAATATAGAAAAGAAAGTTCTATTTTGCCTCTTCATGTTCAAAACTGGCAATGGAAGAATAGGAAACCAAAGAAAAATCTAAAAAGAAGTGATAGAAGAAGAAAAAGGAGATTATGGAAGTGACTCCAGAAAGTGGAAATACAGAAGGAAATAGAACAGATCAAGGAGGAACTTGATTGGGAAGAAGAAGAAGAAAAGAACACTTTCATTAGTGGACTTTTTCCTTCTCCCATGAAACCAGATGATCAAAACACTTTAACTGGTGAATCAAATAAATCTTCTGGATCAGTTCATTTAATTATCTCTCCTCCATCTCCATTTCTATTTAATGATAATGAGACTTACCATGAATCTCTTCTAGGCATTTTTATTCCACTTCCTTTCTAGATCTAAATGGCCACCACCACTATCACACTCAGACATGTTGTCACTAATGCCATCAAGCTTCTTGATGGACCCACAAACTACATCACCTGGTCTGGACAGATGAGGAATGTTCTCACAATCCTATCTGTCTAGGATATTGTTTCCAGAAGAGACACCTAGGCCAATACTGGTGCTGCCAGAACAAGAGTGGAAGACTGGGTAAAATAGGAACGAAATGATCATTATGCAGGCACTATCATCAGGTCATATCTTCAACCCAGTATGCAAAGTCTCATCCACACCATTTATAGATGCAAATGGCAATGTTATAGCCAAGGAGTCCATTTCAAAACATCTTTGGGATACTCTTCATGCATACTATGCACCATCAGGAGTCTCCAGTTTCTTTACTGTCTTTCAGGAGATACTCCTATTCCACATAAAAGAAGGCAAATCTGTTGTGGTACAACTCTCCGAATTCACCTCCCTTCTCTGACAAGTGGAAGTAGCAGAATTAAATATTCTGGCTTCCATCAGCTCCATGATCCTTCTTAATGCCCTTCCATCCTCTTATTCGCCAATAACTTCTATGCTTGTTCACATAGTTGAACCAGTTAACTTCTTGCCAGATATGATCATTGCCAAGATAATGGCAGAACACAACCTTTGGCAGACTACTCATCACCATGCCAGAGGAAGCAAGGCTCTCACCTTGATTGATCATATTGAGCAAATGCCAACAGAAGCAAAGAAGATCTCTGCCATTTGAAATGCACCTACCTCTGGGGTAAAATGTTCTTATTGTGGCAAAAAAGGCCACACCACTGACAGATGTTGGGCAAAAAAGGGTTCTAGGACAGTGACTACATCACAGAACAAGAAACCCTCATCTAAGCCCAAAAGTCAAGGAATGAGGAAATGCACAAAGGCAATGGTGAACAAAGGAAAAGGCAAAGCAAAGGCACATGAGGTACTCGAAATGGACATGGACATGGCTAATATGGCTATTGATCATGAACTGAATATCTCGACTGGAGAATCTCTCCTCCTGGAATTGCCTGCTATTGAGGAGATGGAAGAAGCCTTGGATTGGGGAGACAAATTCAATGAGGATGATGGCATGACGACTCATGCTGATGCATCAGTACAAGAGTATGAATCAGGCTATACCAATCAAATCTATGCTAATAACCTCCAGCCCTTTGATCAGCCTCCCAGGCCCAAGTCACACTAAGCCTGTGGAGGATAAATCATGTGCACTAGAAGGAACAAGAACCTGGAAACAGAGGACTTGGACCAAAGTCAATAAATTCAACTTCTTTGGACCTCACCATGAGGAACAGGAACATGCACAGAAAAAGGTACAAGAGGAAGATTTTATTTATGGACACAATGCACCTCCTTGGTATAGAATAGGAGATCCATGGACTCCATGTACTGATGACTATGAGTACAATGTGGAATTGTACAACACTTCTGATTATTTCATGTGTACTCAGGTCATTGAAAGCATGGAGGATAAGTATCAAAATTCATGGATGGTTGACAGTGGAGCCTCACTTCACATCACTCCTTTTCTTTCTGATTTCATAACTCTTGGACAAGAAAAATGTTTCTGCAAAATTGCTAATGGTGTGCTAATTAATCTAATCAGACCTGGAATGGCAGTTATCAGACCGACAAATTAAAAATCTATTATGATCTCTGATGTCTGGTATTCTCCTAAATCCCCTTAATGCCTACTATTGTTACCTACCCTTATGAAGAAAGGGTATACAGCTGAAGTAAAAGTTCAAAAGATGACAATTAGGAACCAATATGGCCACTGTGTACTGCAGGCGCATGCCTTTGCACCCAGTGGTGGGACTCATTGTTGTGACCTCAGGTGTGAGACCCTTAGTACCACACTGGCTGGACAATCTTACAGCTCCCACTATAGCTGGCAGGATAAAGAATAAAGATGTGACTGACAAAGTGTAGCACAACTGATTAGGTCAATCATGACTGACACAATGTAGCATGACTGACAAGTAGGAAAGTGTAGCTTTATTTCCTTAATACCTTGCAGCTCAAGTCTCGCAACTGAATGCCAACAAAGATACAAGTGGATTAGGCTAAGGTAGATGGTACATGCGAACCCCTATTTATACTCTAAGGAGTATATGCACAGACCAAGCTGTACATATCCCTTCGATCTAAATAAGGTGTTGTCTACCAAGTGAGCCCAGGATAATACAAGAATGCGATGGGGCTATTGTACAGGTTTAGATAATGAGGAAATAGAAGAGAAGTGTACAGGAAATGTAAATAAAGGTATGTATTTGGAGATAAGAGGGTTTTAACCTAGGATCATTAGGATCTATGATCCGATAAGTGTTCCAAGGGTAATGACTACAACTATAGTGTACTATTTTGTATAAGTATAGTACTGGTGTTGTAACACTCATTGGTTGCAGTTATCTCAGACCACAGCAATGGAAGTTTCTGCCATGTTGATGAAACCAAGAAATCAAACTCTATTATGACACTATCATTTTGGACATCCTTCTCAAAAAGTCCTTTGACACAGTCATAAAAATACAGAAGATGTACCTCTGTTGGATATCATATCCCTTCCTACTCTTTGTCATGGATGTCATACTGGCAAAATGATCTCTGATCCACATTTGAGTTCTCAAACACATGCTGGACATGTCCTTGAATTGGTTCATACTGATCTTCTAGAATTGCCTATTTTTTCCAGAAATCGCTGCAAATAGGTTATTACATTTCTTGATGATTACTTCTTCTTTGCCACACTTTTCTTTCTTTCTAAGAAATCTGATGCTTTTACTACTTTTTAGTCCTACCTTGCCTACTCAGAATGTGCTACTGGTTCTCAACTAACCTCTTTGTGTTCAGACCAAGGGGGGGAATACACTGGCACTAACTTTCACTCATTCCTAACTCAAAAAGGAATAAGCCATCAAAAGTCTATAGCCTATGAACCACAACAAAATGGAGAAGCAGAAAGACTCAATTGGACCTTTCTTGAAAAGATAAACTCTATGCTACATCAAGCATGTCTACCTAAAGCATTCTGGCAGAAAGCAGCTGAAACAGCTGTATATCTTTAAAATCAACAACCTATGCTACTATTACAATGGAAAACCCCTATATCCATATGGGACCCTCAAATTGATAAACCAAAAGTATCTCACTTGCAAGCATTTGGATGTCTTGCATATGTTTTTATACACAAAGAAGAATGAGAAGACCAACTCTCTCCCAAAGCAAGAAAGATGATATCCACAGGGAACCAAGGGATACAAATTCTATAACCCACAAGAAAGGAAAATGTACAAAGCAAATATGGCTGCCTTTGATGAATTCCTGTTTCCATACTATTCCAAAAGTAAGGATGACAAACAAGATCCAATTCAAATCCAAGACAATTATGATTTGGAGGAAGTTACTGAAGAACAAGAGCAAAGGGACACCTCTACTCAAGAACTTCCACAAATAGGACCACAGTTGAATATCAATTTAACACTGGCTACAATTCTGCATCCCAATCCTAATCCCCATCTTGATCAATGACAGAATGTTCATATTCACAGAGGAACATCTCCAACAAATGAGAGAATTCAGGAACAACACAGACCTGAAGAACCTTTTGGAGAAGAAATAGAAGAAACCTTCAGATCAACTATAGAAACACCACCTTCACCCTTAACACCTCTAACAGAGGAGGTTGATAACACAGGGAGAGAAGATAGTGGTATATTTCCAGGAGGATTCCAAACTTCACCTTGAAGAATTCAACCACTTAGGAAACTACCTCCATTACCAAGAAGAAGTGAACATCTTAGATGGACACAGACTCAAGAAGGAAATATATATGGAGAAAGGGATCCTATAACAATTGAACAAGAAATCCAAGAAGGATGAGATATTCTCTGAGATATTGATTCTGAAGATTTATATGGATCTGGAACAATTGATAATGTGAGCACAAGCATGGTCAGTGGAGGATTCATAAAAGCTATGATGGTTTCAGTGGCACCTATCTTTGATGTTCCAAGACATTTCAGAGATATATCTAGGATGTCAAAAGACCAACAAAACTCATGGCTTGCTGCCTGTGAAGAAGAATACATGTCTTTGAAGGAAAGACATGTATGGGATCTTGCAGAATTACCTCCAGGTCAAAAACCTATCACAGGGAGATGGATATTTGTTGAAAAAGGTGATGGCTGCAAGAAAGCTTGCTTTGTTGCAAAAAGTTTCACCCAAATATACAGAATTGATTTTGAAGAAACTTTTTCTCCTGTTGCAAGATTTGAGACAGTCCATCTCATACTTTCACTAGTTGCTATTGAAGATTGGGAAATTGAAGTACTAGATGTCAAAACAGCTTTTCTTTTTGGAGATCTTGATGAAGAAATCTATATGACATAACTGGAGGGCTTCATTCAAAAGGGTCAAGAGACCAAAGTTTGTCAACTAAGGAAGGCTATCTATGGCCTTAAGCAGGCTGCATTACAATGGAACAAAGCTTTGCATAATTCTGTTCTCAACATAAGTTTCAAATGAACTCATTCTGATCCTGGTCTTTATTTTCTTTTGACTGGATCAATCATCATTGTCATGTTAATCTATGTCGATGACATTCTTTTTCTTGGAAACAACAAATCTCTACTTGCAAAAAAGAAGAAAGAATTCATGACAAAATGGGAATGTAGGGATCTTGGAGAAGCAAAGGAATATCTTGGTATGCACATCATTTGAAATCAGACAACATGAACCTTGCAACCTGATCAGATCAAGTATGCTGAAAAAGTAATTGAATGATTCAATACTCAAAACTGCAGACCAGCCTATACTCCACTTCCCTCTGGATATAATCCAGGACCTCTTACAAAACCAGAAGACAGTAATCTGATTCTCAGAAGCAAGTATCAATCTGTTATAGGATCACTGCTTTATATCATGCTTGGGACAAGACCTGATATTGCCTATGCTGTTATTAAGATGTCTCAATTTTCTACAAATCCTACAGAAGATCATCTAAAGCAGGCACTGTATATAGTACAATATCTGTCTACAACCAAGAACTTATGTTTGAACTACACAGGACAAACAAATGCAGGATTCCTTGCTTATAGTGATACAGACTGGGCAGGTGATCTTGAAACTCAAAGATCAACCACTGGATATGCTATATTCTTTGCTGATGGAATTGTCTCTTGGCTATCTCAAAGACAAAGAAAGATCACACTCTCTTCAACTAAAGCAGAATATGTTGGCATGTCAGAAGTTGCAAGACAACTAACTTGGTTAAAGAACATGTTCAAAGAACTTGACTACAAATTGCCATCTTTTCATCTCTATATAGATAATCAAGAAGCAATCTTTTTGGCCTTGAACCCAGTACAGGAAGGTCAAACCAAACATATTGATATTCTATATCACCACATTAAAGAATGTGTTCAAGAAGGAATAATCAATCCTTTCTATGTTAACACAAATGATCAACTTGCTGACATTTTTACCAAAAATCTTTCTAGAGATTGTTTTCAAACAATTCATTCATCATTGGTCAAAACATTCTCAGATGTCAAATGATACTTCAAGCAATGGGGAGTGTTGAATTCCATGGAATATTCTCTATTATTCTTTCACATTCCATGGATGACTGATCACTTATTGATCAAATTAACATGTGATTCATGTTATTACAAAGATATGATTTATTCCTTATCATTCTGATTCATATCAGATCTTTATGACTTGTTAGGAGTCATATTTCTTATCTCTTATCTTTCATCAGTCAGCTTGGACTAAATATACATTTAGACTCCTCTTTAAATGTACTATATAAACTTGACCTTATGTCACTATTCAATTAAGCTGCCTGTCTTATACTCACATCTTCCCTTAAGTCACCACCCCTGTGGACAAGTGCTTGTCACTAGAACCCAGGAGATCTTTTCTCAAGTATCAACTCTGCTTGTCAAGTATGTCTCTTTACTTGACTTCCATCTATCTCTTCATTGCTGCACTCCTCAGATTGAGAGAGTCAGCCCCTATCCTTCCCAATACTCTTTCAAAGTGTGTCAAACATTCATTGACCAAAGATGGGTGGATCATCAGGGCATTACCAAACATGTATTACCCAATCCATTGGCTGTGAACAATACTGACAGCACCAGTTCACATCATGGGATGATCACCCATTATGTTACCTTAATTGTTTCATATCAGGGATATTATGAACCTCTTGATGCCTTCATTTCTAGTTTGGGAACTCACCAAATGATACTCAGATATGATTGGCTATACCACCACAATCCAGAGATCAATTGGATGACCCAACAATTACATTTCACTAGATGCACTTCATATTGTAATCTGTTGTAACAACATCAGATGCCAAATCTAGCCAACATTCCTTTATCAATACATACTATAGAAGATGGTTTGAAGGATCTAGTCCCTAAAGGATATCATGATTATTTGGATGCCTTTTCCAAAAAAGAATCAGAGCAAATGCCAGAGTACAAACCTTGGGATCATGCCATAGATCTCAAACCTGGTTTCACACCAAAGAAAGAAAGGGTTATTCCATTATCTGAATCAGAAATGGATGATATTTGGAAATTTGTGGGAGAAGAACTAAAGAAGGGATACATTAGACCTTCTAAGTCCCCACAAACATCTCTAGTCTTCTTTATTCCCAAAAAGACAGGAGATAAGCAGTTGGTCATAGATTACAGATACCTAAATGAAGGAACCATCCAAAATGCATACCCATTACCATTGATCCCACAACTCATTGATCACCTAAAAGGTGCTGATATGTTCACTGCATTGGATCTAAGATGGGGATACAATAATGTATGCATCAAAAAGGGTGACAAATAGAAGGGAGCCTTTATAACTCTGATTGGATCATATGAGCCAACAGTCATGTATTTTGAGATGACTAACTCTCCTCCCACTTTCCAGCAAATGATGAATGATATATTCAATGATATGTACATAGTCCTAGTGATCTATCTAGATGATATACTAGTGTTTACAGCTGGAAAGACCAAAGAAGAACATGAGGAGATAGTAAGTGAGGTACTTAGGAGATTGAGGGAGAATGACCTATATGTAAAACCCAAGAAGTGCACTTTTTCCAAGGATAAAGTGGACCTCTTAGAAATAGTGGTATCCAAGGAAGGAGTAGAGATCCAGGAAAATAAGGTGGCTGGGGTATTAGAATGGCCTATTTCCACTTGCCCCAAACAGCTCCAATCCTTCCTCAGACTTTGCAACTATTACTGCAGATTCATCAAAGATTTCTCTCAGATCACTTGACCCCTTAATGACCTAACCAAGAAGGATACCCCATGGAAATGGAGCACTAATCAACAAGAGGCCTTTGACTGACTAAAGAAGACCTTTACTACTGCCCCTTTACTTGCTTATCCAGATCAAACCAAAGAAATGTAATTACAAACTGATGCCAGTGACATAGCAACAGGGGGAGTATTATCAGTAAAAGGGGATGACAGCCTTTGACATCCCAGTGCTTTCATTTCACATTCATTCAATGCTGTAAGGTACCGATCTTTTCTGTGCATTGCCATTTTAACTTTTGGACTGCTGTTACTTTTATTTTCATGTTTCACTTCTTCTTCTATCACTTGATATGCCGTCCTCAATTTTAGTTGACACATTTGGGGCGCATTTCAGTTACTTTCACAATCCTGCTCATGTATTTAGGCCAACTGGCTGCAAGTTAATGAGAAGAAGGAAGACCCATGGTTTGACATCATCCCCTAGAACTCACATTCTGGTCACATTCTGCTTAGTGGCTTTGCAACTCTTACATATTAGAGCCCACCATGAGGGGATTGGTTTGTTCAAACCTCTCTCCTACCCTTCCACCACCTTCCACTCATTTCCACTCCCTTTGTCATTAAGTGCAGCATCCAACGAGCACACAGCTGCCTCTGCCTCTGAGCAGCACCAGTCATCTCCCTCAGGTTGTCTCTAGATCGTTAGCCACCTGATGACCACACTCTTCCTGCTGCATCTCCACATTTACAGATTCCTAAGCCATTCTGTGATGAGCACACCAATGAGTGCACCAGTATCATCATTATACCCACTACCAGATGACTCATGAGCACTACTGCTGTGACATAGCTAGACAAACATGGACATTGTTATTGATGTTACTCTACCTGCTGCTGGATGACTCATGGACACCAGTTCTGCAATGGGCAATATAGTCATGCCATACCCATGTATTTTCTCCCAATTTCTCTGCAAGTGACCAATGAGCACAGACAGCTGCATTTGGCACAAGACCAACAAGCACTGTGGTTGTGTTCAACACCTCTGCCTGCTTACCTGAAGTTTTTCTCCTAATTTCTCTGCAAGTGACCAATGAGAACAGATTGTTGTGTTTGGCACAAGACCAATGAGCACTGTTGTTGCATTTGACACCGCTGCCCGATTTTTGTATCACATTTCATATCATTCACCAATTGCATTGTTCTCGTCACCTATCTTAGGGCCCCATCATATCCAGTCCATATCTTCCCTGTCATCTTGCCCTGTCATCATCATCGTCATATCAGGTCTATCATATCTTGTACATCTATCGCATCACTGTCCCATTTACTGTCCACCCACCACATTGTCTGTTGCCAGCTAGCCATTATCATCACCTTCCTTGCAGTATCATCACACCATCATCCACAGCCTCTTCATCATCTCCAGCTCACTGATCCCAAGCCCTATGGTTGTCGTTTACTTCCTGTTCCAGCTGTCACTTGCATCTTGTTGTCCCAGATAGTGCTTAGTCACCTGATCTACTCAGTATTTGCACCAATGCTCTCATCAGCTCTTGCATGCTCACTAGTTCCATCACAAGTCATTCCAGCATCCACTTCAACCTACACCCTTGACACCTAGTTTCCACCCTAGTCCATGCCAGGTCTTTCAGTGACTTCACAGAGACATCCACTCCTGCCCCATCAACATAGAAACCTCACTCGACAGCACTCAAACTTGCTTACATAACCTTTGGTCACACAGTTTGGGTTGTTTGTCTGCACAGAGTTGCAGTCTAGGCATGGTTTATTAGTTTGAGGAGCAACTGGGGAGTTGCTATTTCAAAAGAAAAGGGCAGGTGTAAGGTACCAATCTTTTCTGCACATCACTGTTTTGACTTTCAGACCACTGTTACTTTTATTTTTGTGTTTCACTTCTTCTGCTGTCACTTGATATGCCATCCTCAATTTTTAGTTGACACATTTGGGGCACATTTCAGTTACTTTCACAATACTGCTCATGTATTTAGGCCAACTGGCTGCAAGTTAACAGGAAGAAGGAGGACCCATGGTTTGACACTGTCCTCTAGAACTCACATTCCAGTCGCATTCCACTCAGCAGCTTTGCAACTCTTACAATGCTCAGAAGTGCAACTACCTCATTTATGACAAAGAACTTCTTGCAGCTATCAGGGCTTTAGAAGAGTGGTGACATTACCTCATAGTAAGACCAAACTTTGAGATCTGGATAGATCACAAGAATTTGGAATACTGGAAACACCCTCAAACACTATCAGGAAGACAATCTTGTTGGCATGCCTTACTACAAGAATTTAATTATACCATAGTTTACAAACCAGGATCATCAAATGGGAGAGCAGATGCATTATTTAGGCGACCTGAACATGGAGATGTTATGACCTTCCAGGCGCAAGCCCTTTAGATACCACACTGGCTGGACAATCTTACAGCGACCACTATAGCTGGCGAGGTAATGAAGAAGTGTTGAATGAAAATAAGACAGAGATAGGTGATAGCT
>JBBPKB010000409.1:0-13526 GCA_038089035.1 Boletellus dicymbophilus
AGAATAGGAGTCAGGCGCGGGCAAGAGAGAGAGAGAGAGAGAGAGAGAGCCTAGTCCCCTACCTTGAATTCCTTTTCGACTTCGTCGATGACCTCCGGAGTGTACGTGTCCACCGCCACGTCGCCCCAGCGGCCTCTGTCCATGCGAAAGAAAAAAAAAAGCCTCTAGAAAAGAAAAAAAAAAAGAACAGCGCGATAATACTTGCCGTGGAAATTCGCTGATACCAGCCATGGGCCGAGTGGGCGGTTCGACCTCCCGCCGGGGCCCCAGGCGACTGGAACAAGCGTCTTTTGATCCTTTGACCAGCGATCCGTCGCCCACGAACTCGGTTATCTGATGGGTTCGTCCGCTGTTACAAGGTTGGCGTCATGGCATGTTGGTATGACGATGCGGGCGCGTCGTTTGGTGATAAACAACGGGTACCAACGCTGAGAGGAGACAAAACAAGACAAAAAAAAAAAGATGAACACACCACATCAGAACGTTATATTGTGCATTGTCGGACTCGCGTTCCACCAGTACCCATTCGTCCGGAAGCTCGCTGAGGTTATACGTCTCGTTGGCCAACGAGTGCCGCGTGTCGGTTACGTGGAAGGGGGTGGTTTCGGCGGACCCGTCGTCCGAGTCGGAAGACGTTCCGGGCAGTGGATCTCCAAAACTATCGAAGATGTGATCGATCTCCCTCAGTTGTTGGAAAGGGTCGTCAACCGGAAACATGCCATCGTACACACAGTCGGCTGTGAGAGATTCCTGCAGGCCCCAAGAGAGAACACAGGGCAACATCAAGTTTTTTTTTTTTTCTTTTTTCGATTAGGACACCCAGTGAACACGAACCTCGACGCCCTCGGGGGTGTTGCGACACCAATATATCGGCGTCAAGTTTGCTCTGTTGGCGATCTCCGGGTCGATCTCGTCGGATTTCTTGACGAATGTACCGATAGCACGCTTGACCGCCTCGAAGTCTTCCTTTTTCTTGTAAATGAGTTGGAAATCCTGATACAATATGTCAGGGTTCGAAAGCAACACGGGCGCGAGAGAAGGAAGTGAGAGCAGCTGCACATACATAGTATCTTCCTTGTGGATGAGCTCTGAGCGTGAACTCGGTGATTATGCCAAAGTTGTTGCCTCCTCCCTGATAAACCACACGGAAAAAGAAATGCTTGGAAATCCTAGCCAAGTGAGCAGTTGCGAGCACAATACCTTGATGGCGATAAACAACTCTTCATTTTGCGTCGCGCTCACCTCTTTGAAGGTTCCATCCGGAAGAACGATCTTCGCACTCTCAATGTTGTCGATTCCCAACCCGAGTCGACTAGTCTTGGCAGAATACCCACCGCCCAGTAGCCAGCCCGATATCCCGATCCCCGCCGTAGCCGAGCCGCCGACGATGTTCAGGTCATAAGGGGCCAGTGCGCGGTATAGTTCTCCAAAGAGACAACCAGCCCCGACGTCGACGAGCATCTCGTCCTCGCGGACAGTGATCTTGTTGAAGCGAATCAGGTAGATCTGGATGCCCTTGGTAGAGCTGAACCCGGGATTGGAAGTATGTCCGCCGCATTTGACCTGAACGTGAGTGAGATTTAGATGTTCAGTCTCTCTTTTTCCCTTTTTCGACGTTTGTTCGGAAACTGACCGCAAAGGGAACCCGGGTCTCGGCGATGACTCTGATCTAAGTACATCGATCGAGTCGCTCCTCACTCGAAGGGCATTGTGCAAAGAGACGGGACGCACAATTGACTGTAGATCCCCCACTGACCCAGGCTGGACAGCACAGTACGATATCTCCGTGCTGCTATCGAAGAAGTGGAAAACGCTGGCATGGTAACCGCTTCCGCCTATAGCAACGGCGGCGGTCACATATGTACGTGTATCACCACCAGGAATTAAACGCCGCTCAATACTGTGCATTTGGGAGAACGACGCGGGAAGTCCGTACCGAAGGGAAACAGCTGAGACCTCCCTTCGCTCTCGTCACAAATGGCCTTGATTTTTGCGATGGCAGTCTTCAATGCGAATTCATCCTGGGTATCAACAGAGAGATGAGCGTGTCAATGTTGTTTGCTTCAATGACGAAAGGCGCAGGAAAAAAAGAAGTGAAACTTAGCGGTCTCAGTACCTGGGACATTCTCCTGGTTGTGCGATACCAGCTGCTAGCGATTGATTCGAATGAAACCTGAGAATCGCCCCTTTGGGACCGTGCTTAGCAGAGTTTTACCATTTTTTCAGTCTAATGAGACCATTTGTCACACAATAGACTATAGCGCGAACGTGATGCTTGAAACACCGGATATTCAAAGCAAGCCATCAATTGCATAGATCGATTTTCTTGGGAACAGAATCGAGCATTGAACGTGATGACAGTCTGTAAGTAATTGATATTTGGGAGTAGTACCAGTGAGCGACAACAACTGTTAAACATCGCACAGATGATTCAGAGCCCGCGAATTGTATGTTTCGTCCGTAACTCCGATTACAGATAACAACTCGTCGGACGTAGCTAAAAATTGAAATTATCCTCCATCACGCTATTAAAACTAGTAGTAAGTCTCTCGATATAGTCCTCCTCTTTGAATCATGAAGGTGAGGGGCTAGACCTCAACTCCGCACTAATACTGGTCTGAGCATGCTAGTGCTTGCGGTACTGTCACGCAATAGACTGACCCGATATCTCCATCAATTCAGACTGACTACTACTATTCCCCTTTCCCTTGCGACCCAAGCTATTGATCGACAGGTCACAGCACAACCAAGAATTCGTATAAATATGGACAGCAAATACAACAAGTAGTGTAAACTTTGAAATGCAAAACATGGATAGAATCGAACGTGAATTGATCACACTGAGAAAGAAAGAAAAAGTTCCAGTAAATCTAAGAAGAGTTGAAACGAACCAATGTGTTGTGTTGAGTTTTTTCCCTTCTCTGCCGGCAATCGTGTCCAGAGCTTAAGGGCGCGGTACACGCTATATTTTTGGGTGGTAGCTATGAGATACACGCACACGTGAGTTCCCAAGTTTCTTGGCATTGGACTACGTCCCCCTCTCCCTTCATTGCAAGTATACCGGAGGGATCTTGAACCCTCCGGCCAGGTCCATCACGCCCTGCGGATCATATTTTCTCTTCAACACGCCCAACCGCGCTAGGTTCTCCCGGTAAAGTTCCTTCACGCTCGTTCCTTCCGCGAGCGCCGCGCTGATGAAATACGGCAGTTCCTTTGTCAGAGGCCGCAGCGCGTGCACCTTCGCGCGGAGTCTCTCCAGCGACGCCTTCATCGTCTCCACCCAGAACGTGTCATTCTCTTTCCCTTCCCACGTGAAGGCAACGACGATCGGGCAGTTTGGCGCGCCCTTGTGGTGTGGCCACGCGGCGGAAGAAGAGCAGTCGAACATATGCTTTGTGTAGATCTTCATGCTGTAGGTGACCTGTCTGCCGCCGCGGGAGGTGATGTGTCGTGTAACATCCTACGTTGTGAGAGTACGAAGAATAGAGTCAGGCGTGGGCCAGAAGCAGGGGGTGGAACTTGTACCCTACCTTGAATTCCTTCTCGACTTCGTCGGTGATCTCCGGGGTAAATGTGTCGACCATCACGTCGCCCCAGCGGCCCCTGTAATGCGAAAAAAGTGAACGAATAGTTAGAAACACTAGAAAACGAATAAAAACACAAACGGCGCGATAATACTTACCGTGGAAATTCGCTGACACCAGCCATGGGCCGAGTGGGGGGCTCAATCTCCCGCCGGGGCCCGAAATTAGTGTCCTTTGATCCTTTTATCAACGATCCGTCGCCGACGAATTCGATTATTTGATGAGTTCGTCCGCTGGGTTGAAGGTCAGGTCATGTCATATTGACATAACATACGAGGTGGATTTGTTGTTTGACGATAAATAACAGATACCAAGACAGAGGGTAGAAATTAAGGTGCACGTACGACATCAAAATGTTATATTGAGCATCATTAGACTCGCGTTCCACCGGTACCCATTCGCCCGGAAGCTCACTGAAGTTGTACGTCTCATTAACCAACGAGTGTAACGTATCGGCCACATGAAAGTTCCTGAGTTCGGCGGAGCTGTCATCCAGGCCAGAAGACGTTCCAGGCAATGGATCTCCAAAATTAACGATAGTGTGGTTGATCTTCCTCAGTTGTTGGAAAGGGTCGTCAACCGGAAACGTGCCATCGTATACACAATTGGCTATGAGAGATTCCTGTAGGGCCCAAGGGAACATAGAACAACGTTAAGATTTTTTTTTTTCGATTCGGATATGCAGAAACACGAACCTCGACGCTCCCGGGGGTATTGCGACACGAAAATACGGGCTTCAGGTTTGCTCTGTTGGCGATCTCCGGGTCGGTTTCGTCGGATTTCTTGACGAATGTAGCGATGGCACGCTTGACCGCCTCGAAGTCTTCCTTTTTCTTGTAAATGAGTTGGAAATCCTGATACAATATGTCAGAGCTCGAAAGTAATACGGGCGCGAGAAGTGAAAGTAGCTGCACATACATAGTATCTTCCTTGCGGATGAGCTCTGAGCGTGAACTCGGTGATTATGCCAAAGTTGTTACCTCCTCCCTAACAAATCGCAAGAAGAAAAAGGTTTAAAATCTCAGCCAAGAGAGTAGTTGTGAGCACAATACCTTGATGGCGGTAAACAACTCTTCGTTTTTCCTCGCGCTCACCTCTTTAAAAGTCCCGTCTGGAAGGACGATCTTCGCACTCTCAATGTTGTCAATTCCCAATCCAAGTCGACTAGTCTTGGCAGAGTATCCACCGCCCAGCAGCCATCCCGATACCCCGATACCTGCCATAGCCTCGCCGCCGACGATGTTCAGGTTGTAAGGGGCCAGTGCGCGGTATAGTTCTCCAAAGAGACAACCAGCCCCGACATCGACGAGCATTTCATCCTTGCGGACAGTGATCTTGTTGAAGCGAACCAGGTAGATTTGGATGCCTTTAGTGGAGCTGAACCCAGGATTAGAGGCATGTCCACCGCATTTAACCTGAATATGAGTGAGATCTGGATGTCACTCTTTCTTTTCTTTTCGATGTTTGTCGGAACTGACCGCAAAGGGAACCCGAGTATCGGCAATGACTCTGATCTAAGTGCATCATCGCGAGTCAATCGGGCACTTGAAGAGCACATGCAAAGAGACGGGACGTACAATTAACTGTAGATCCCTCACCGACCCGGGCTGGACAGCACAACACGATATCTCCGTACTGCTATCGAAGAAGTGGAAAACGCTGGCACGGTAACCGCTTCCCCCTGTGCATAGCACGGTAGTCGCCACTCGATACTATGAAAGAGATTGACACGGGGGTTCGTACCAAAGGGAAATAACTGAGATCTTCCGTCGCTCTCATCACAAACGGCTTTGATCTTTGCGATGGCATCTTTCAGTGCGAGCACATCCTGGGTATCAACAGCGGGATGAGCGCGACAATATTACTTTCCCGAATGACAGAGAAAAAAAAGTAAAACTAGACGGCATTACCTGGGACATTTTCCTGGTTTTGTACTACCAGCTGCCAGTTGCCAGCGATTGATTCGAGAGAAGTCTGATAATCGCCCCTTTAAGACCGTGCTTGATAGAGAGTTCCCCATTTACCCATGTGTCACAAGCATGTAGTGCTTGAGCACTAAAGGAAGCAATCAGTTGCTTGGATCGATTTTTCTTTGGAACGAAATTGAACATTGAACGCGACGACAGCCTGTAAGTAATCGATATTTGGGTGCGGACACCAACAGACATAGCTAGTCTGACTCCGACGAATCACTCAGAACCCGAGAAGAGTGCGTGTGCTTCGTCCGCAACTCCGATGTAACGACTGGTTACGCCGTCACTACGTGGGCTCTTGGCACTTTTCTGTCACCTTGCCAGTGGCGTCTATTTCCCACGAGGGAGATTTGAACGCCGTTGCATTGCAAACAAATTCTCGGTCGGATACACGCAAACATCATATATGATATAAACCAAGGATTCGCCAAGTTTTATTGCGACCTGTGCAAAAGGCCCACCGTGTGGTTCCTTCGACCCGACTTCTTTTCCAGAAAAAGAACTACATATTCTACCACAATTTCTAGAAGGTGAAAAATATGTACCATGTGCCAAAAGGCCCTTGGACTCGGAAGAAACACGATATGGGAGTAAATGACTCGGGGTCCCGGACTGCGGCATATCGACGAGCCCAGCGAGCCCAGTGTAGAATATACCATTTAAATTCCTACTAGCTAAGACTCCATTGAACCAGAGGCTGACCCGACTCGTACAATGTTCATCACGGGGTCGATATATGATCTCAACCTGCTCCGTAACCTAGTAGTAAGGTTGAAAATAACATCCAGAAAGTTGGTATAAGGAAGTTATATTACGTAGATGATTGACCGCGCTAGTCTGTCTTGATGATTTTGCTGTAACTGGGAGCAAAACAGTGCCCGGCATTTTCGGACTTCTGGTCTCGTGGCAGAATTCAGCTCCGTGATGCCCGAGATTTCAAAAATTACAACACAGTGACACCGACTTTCTCCGAATCCGAGCCCGAATCCCCTAAAGAATTGCTTATCCGCCGTGCATCTTTGACTTTTTTTTTCCATTCAGAGATTGAGAGATTCAACTGTCGATTTTTTTCTGATGCCGATTTATATGACTCACCACGGTACGGACTTGAATTCCGACTTAGGTTTTGACCCCAAAATTCAACTTGAACGATTGGGGACATTTCGTCCGATAGCCACGCGTACAATAGGCATTCTTTATGTCCTGGGGAAGTTCTGATAACGGGATTCGGAATGGCTCCACCGCGTAATTGAGTGACCGCGGGTACGTACCTTTAAGATGGAATTTTGCTGGGAAATGCGAGAACTTGCACGTGTCCGAAGCGGCGATTGCCTTATCATTGTGGGACCAGTGCTCGAGTTCGCAATATCGTGGCTGAACGCATTCAAGTCGCTGAAAAATCTAGCCGACGATCTTTAAAACCATCGTACGTTCCATCGTCTATCGCAGGGACATATGTATAGTTGGAGCACTGTCTTGTACTTACCAGCAACTTTGCGCCCTACATTTGTTTGACACCCAAGTTTGTCTCGCATTCTATCAGATAGATGGGTTCATCCCGCATGATCTCCACGATTCGGATTCGGGTGCCATAATGGTGTGTGTGGTGAACTAGTACTAAAATCAGAGCGCCCCAAAAACCGCTCATTCAGTGACATGCATGTCCGAACTGATCACATTCAGTGATGCTTTTAGCGCTATCAGCGATGCCTGCAGAGTCGGTATGCGCCTACTGTTCCACCTAGAGCGCAGCAGCCAAACGTATGTTGATTCGTTAACGATAAGATCTTACATCGTCTAAGTTCCAGTAGCGTCGTGCGCAATTTAACGGTCGATCAACGTGCACGAAAACTTGGATAGTAATATCCCAAATGATTGCTACTTCGGCGGTTCTGAATTGTGAACGATAGCAAAAAGGATTTTGCGCCGAACCCTATCCAATTGTCATTGCCTGCGACGGCACTCCCATCTTCTCAAATTCCTATTGAGTTGGTTCATGTCCGCTTATCAGGCCTTTACCGGCATTGATATGGGTATACTAGTCCGTTCAACTAGCAGATCTCTGTTTAATTTGGACAACTGCTCACTGACGGTGGCTACTGGTAAGTTTTCAAAATCTGAAAGAAGGGCAATGCACCCTAATACTTAGGTCCAAGGTATTGCGCACCTAGAGGGGCGTCCGGAAACTGAAATGGTCAGGTCACGTTGATTTGGCTGATGACTAAACACAGGTTGGGTTTGTTTCGAGCTCAGTGACTTTCAAATCCAGCGTTCACGAAGTTCTTCTGGTTGATTAGGATGTGAGATATCGACGTTCATGACCATGTTGATGTCAAAGAGCTTGTGTTTTTCGAAGTAAGGACTGATCTATTACATTAACCAAGCACGCCAGATTGGGATCCGCTGACGGAGACTGCAAATTGCGCAATCGCTCGCCAAGGTTCGGCAAATTGTATACAATGTGTTCCCGCGTTTTAAGGTTGGCTTTCTGCTAGTCACCCCAAGTGTTTTAAGTTTCTGTTCACCCAGCTTTCCATAATCATGACCAAGCCTTTTGGCACGATCTCGCCTCTTCAGGGTCCATACAACATCGGATTGCTCCTCGCCGATCCGCCCGTCGTTAGACCCTTGAGGAAATGTACCATCTGCAAGGTTTGTGTCCGTTCTCTCCTTTGAATCTTAGTCCTGATACTGATTTGATTTGATTCTTTTTTTGGCACACATGCTAGTGGACAGTGCAAAACGTCGATAATGCGAAAGATTGCTACAGGCTATATGTGAGTGACGGGGAGAAAGAATATGGTCTCGGCGCATCGGAGGACGGAACGAGGATAACTGGCTTTGAGGCCGGGCCTAGTTCCATGAGGTCCCATGTGTGGTTCATCCCTCACCTCACAGACGGGTTCTTCAGGTGGGCAAGCTTGGCAATTACGATAGCACTAGTGATATGCCAAGCTGACCTATGGATCTCTAGTATTCTGGACCCGGCGACGGTGAGAGCCTGGAAGTTGAACGAGACAGCCGTTAAGTCACCGTGACTGCCACTACGCATGGTAGTTGCTACTAACTCGAACCCTCTTGTAGATTGAACTCTCCGAGCCCCCGGTTAGAGAAGATGGGCTTGAGCCTTTCAAATTCAGGTTTTCGTTCTCTCGCTGAAATGGTTGATTTGTGACAGATAGTGTCATATGAGATGACATATCGATCTAATACTGCTGTAGCATATACTACATTATAAAACATGTCCAATCGATTGTGCATGGCTTCATCAGCTTCCAACCCGAGAATCCGCTTCAAGTTCCCATGGGCGGCTCGAATTCTTGACTGCACTGCCAGAGCGCTATAGCACCGGCGTATTTTATCGTGTGACCACCATTGACGATACTCGGATGCTCGGTATTTCTCGTTGCTACGTGCTAGCACTCTGATATCTTACAACCAGGCACAGTTGTCGGACTCACGGGTGGTATAGCGACTGGAAAATCAACCGTCTCGGCTCTTCTCGCTTCGCACGACATCCCCATCATCGATGCAGACGTCATAGCAAGACAGGTCGTCGAACCGGGCACTCGCGGACACAGACGAATTGTGGAAGCCTTTGGCAAGGGCGTCCTTGTGCCATCTTCGTTGACTCAGGTTCCAAATCCCTCAAATGATCGGGACTGGCTCGCTCGCCCGGTCGACCGGAAGAAGCTCGGCAACATCGTCTTCAGCGATGAGAAGCAGCGCAAAATCCTCAACGGCATCGTACACCCCGCCGTAACGAGCGCCATTCTTTGGGGCGTCCTCAAGGCGTGGCTGAAAGGCGAAAAGGTGGTAGTTGTGGACGTGCCGCTGTTGATCGAGGGAGGCCTGTGGAAGTGGATGGGCGTCGTCGTTGTGGTGTACTGGTACGTCATTGTTTCTCATTGCGCCGGCGGCATTCTTTTTTCTTACTACTGGCACAGCTCGCCGGAACTCCAACTTCAACGTCTCACGGCTCGAGACCAGTCTACGCGCGCGGATGCTTCCTCTCGACTGAACTCGCAGCTCCCGATCATATCCAAGGTCGTGTACGCCGACCTGGTCATCGATAACTCAGGTTCGCTCGCTGACCTCGACGGGGAGGTGATGTCGTGTATCGGGAAGCTGGAGAGGGCTGTGGGATGGGCGTGGTTGGTGAGCTGGCTGCTCCCGCCGGTGGGTCTGCTGAGTGCACTCTGGTGTCTGTCGTGGAGGGCATTCAGGAGGAGGTCGTGAACGTTTTCAATGAACGACGTCCACTGGCAGGCGACATAAAACACCAGGAATATGAGCGCTTGAGTTCAAGTCTCGGTACAACATTGATATGCATGTAGTTCAATAGAATATCCTAGTACGTTGGGCTGACAGATTCGGTGATCCAGCGCCGGCACTTCAGCTTCAGTTTCTACTACGTTACTGTGGACAGTGCTACGTACCACGTTGATGTTATTCAAAGATTTATTGTTTTCCTCGATAGAATTACCCATGATAAATGCAAGTAGATTATAGTTATACACGGGTCCGAAACCACACACACGATGGCACTTGAGTGATCATGAGTAGATGAACTCGGAGGATGTTCAGACTCCGCTTTGATATTGTTTGCGCATGCCGCCTTGCCGTCACCCGAGCTCGTGTCGGAACGTGAAAATCCCGTCAACCCGCCCTCGACAACACAATAGCTGATACGTACAGTAAGACGGAAATTACACCATCTTTTCTCTGGGAATGGGCTGTGTTTGTACTTATCTTTCTGGGCCACTTCTCCTTCTTTCTGTACGCATTCCCCGAGGATTTAGCAAACTGTGCTAGGGGCTATGCAAGGTGCTTCCGGCACGAAAGCTGATTAGATCTCAATTTGGGGTGGGCCCTACGTCCTTGAGACTTTCGATCCCATGGTTAAGACGTAAGTATAGTCATCTGACTACTCATGTGCATGATCATACTATAGATCCCGCCCCGTAAAACTCGTCGAATTCGTATCCATCGCTAAGTTACCCGCGTTTCGGACCATAAATCCGACACCAATAAGGACACCGATATGCACAGCACCCATCGATCAATGATCGTCCCCCATCCTTTCAGGTCCTAAGTTTACGCCGCACGAGGAATCCTGAACCCACCGGCGAGATCCATTACGCCATGCTCGTCGTACTTCTTTCTCAGCTGTTTTAGGACGTCGAGATTACCACGGTATATATCCTCTGCTGTCGTCGTTTCTGCGGACGCGGCGTTGATGAAGCTCGGGAGGTCTTTCGAAGCAGGTCGTTCCCTGAAGACGCATTCTCTGATCGCGTCCAACGTCTTCTTCATGACGTTGATCCAGTACGCGTCGTTTTGCTTGCCCTCCCAGGTCAAATATACACTGATGGGACAACTTGGCCTGCCTTTTTCGTGAGGCCAGGCCGAAGGCGTCGCGTTGTCGAACATGGCCTCCGTAAACGGCCATAGGCCGATAGTAACGTTGGTGCCGCCATGTCTCATCATGTCTTTGGCAGCTTCCTGCAACATTTAGTAGGTCAGATGCCTTCCACAAACGCGGGTGGACGGTACACGGTGCACACCCACATACGATTGTATTTCGATCTCTTCAATGATAACCGGCGTGAACTTGTCGACCATGACATTGCCCCATCGACCACTAGCGCATGCTCCTCTTTAATCCCCGCAATGTGAGCACGCATTAATGGAACATACCGTGGAAATCGGCTCATACCAAATACTGGTGGCTTAGGATATCCCAGTTTCGGTAAGTCCGAAAGGGCGACGCTGCTCGTAAACGCAGATGCAGTTACGGTACGAAAGAACGCGTGCTCGCACTCACTGCCCCGGATCTTCCATCATTTCTGTTAAGAGATCACATTGTCATATGAACACATCCTTTCTGAACAACGCGAGGTCTCACCATTGCCACTGTGTGGAACGTTTTTCAGTTCTGCGAAAGGGTCTTTACTCGGATATGCGCCATCGTATACGCATTGTACGGTCAGCAGTACCTGTCGAGACATGATATTAAGAACCAGCTTGCACGCGAGCAGTAAGGCCTAGAAGCACCTCAGGACTGATACCGCATGGTTCACCATAATGCCTAAACTTGACCCCGATGTTTGCTCTGTTGTCCCGTTTTTTAAGCGCATTGAGGATGGTTTTTTTCGCCTCGTTGAAACACTCCGGTTTGTAGTTGAGCATGAAATTCTAGGTAGATCAGGCAAACATAATAGCCAAAAAAATTAGACATGAAGGAGTAAAGATGGGGATGAAAACGGACGTGAAATTCTCCTTGCTCGTGCGCTTTGAGTGTGAGTTCGGTCACTATACCGAAATTGTTTCCCCCTCCCTAGTGGAATAGATCATAGGATCGGGTCAAGGGAAGCATCAGACGCATGGAGCAGTACCTTTATCGCAAAAAATAAATCGGGATTTTTTGTCTCGCTTGCCTCTGCAAAATCTCCGTTCGGGAGGACGAGCTTCGCCGCCGCGATGTTGTCCACGCCAAGGCCGTACTGACTTGTCTTTATCGAGTATCCACCGCCCAATATCCAGCCCGTCACTCCGACTCCCGCCCAGCGTGTTCCACCGACGATGTCGAGACCATGAGGAGCTAATGCTTGATGCAGTTCTTCGAAGAGACATCCGGCACCGACATCTACCAGCTTCTCTTTCTTGTGGACAACAATCTTGTTTAAACGGACGAGGTATATTTGGATGCCTTCGGTGGAGCTAAATCCCGGATTCGTCGCGTGCCCACCGCACTTTATCTGTATGTCGGAAAAAATCAACGCGTCATTTCATTTTGATAGATAAACGTGACAAGTGAGTGCTCACTGCGAAGGGGACACGGGTCTCTGCAATTATTTTGACCTAGTACATCATTGTAGTACGATCATGTTTCCTCGTGCAGAGACTCTAGTCAAAGACCTACGATCGACTGTAGATCTTCCACAGATCCGGGCTGAACAGCGGCATATGCATCCTCGGTGCTGCTCTCAAAGTAGTGGGAGACGCTGGCCATGTAGCCGGCACCACCTGCAATAGAACACGGATACGAAACGATAAGCATGTCGACACTGCATTTCCTCACCATACGGAAAGTACTGGGATCGGCCCTCGCTGATTTCACAAATATACTTTATCTGCGCGACTGCATTTTCAAGTGCTAGGTTGCCAGTCTACCCACGGTGAAAAGAAAACAGCACAAACGATCAAAAGATCAAAACTTTAGCGAGTGGAACAGTCGCATACCAGCTGCTGCGACATTTTGGCGCGCCTAGGTTCGTACGCTGGTGAGAGGTTTTAACTGTTCGTCCGAACAAAATCCGGACCTAGGATGGTTCTTTATATGTAGCCAGAATATGAAGCTGGAACCACCATCTTGTGTCGAAGTCTCCGCATAAGGTGGAATTACATGAACTTCGACGGTGGCAGGGTTCTCGGCCGGCATCTGGAAAGGGATAATCTTAACGCTTTACATTCTGCTGGGATTAATTTCGACAGGTAAACTGTCAGTCCAATTCAAGGAGTCTCCACCACCGACCTGGTTCAAGTGACTGATATGAGATAAGTAGCATGTATGTGTCCGCTTGGTTACTAAAAACCTTGGGGCTTGCGCGGAGATTTGGCAAAGTGGTCGAAATCAATCATCATGGGTTCTTGCTGGTGGCAAGTCATATGATATCTCCGACTCCCGACCCGTCCTGGAAAACTCCGTATGGTTAACCCTGCTCCTGCTGGGCATATCCAAGCCCACCCATACGCGTTTGCTTACATTTTCTCCGATAGCATAGTACAGTTATCAAGTTGTTAGTGACAGATTGTTATTTTTTTGGCGGATTCGGAGCTGGCGAAAATTAACAATGTTCCCAGGTCAGCTTTCCACTGGCACCGAGTTGGCTGATGCGATCAGCCGCTGTATAATGCAATGAATATTAATGCTTAGACTCACGACGACGACGACGACGACGACGGA
>JBBPKB010000410.1:0-13503 GCA_038089035.1 Boletellus dicymbophilus
TACCCCAATACCAAGCGAAGACAATGGGGATAACAAAGGGACTGCTTGAATAATTGTTAGCGGTCCGATTAAGTATTAGGAAACGTCGGTTCGAAGAACACGGAACTTGAAGAAGAAACGGTGGCGACGAGGGTCGCCTGAGCCGTTGAGTGAACTTGTCATTCTCGTTTTTTATTCTGGCTTTTACTAGAACCTGCTCCATATGGACGTAAAACTGCAATTGTTTTCGGGCTGCACGTCGTGCCATCGCCCAGACGTTTTGAGGGCATATATTTCGTTTGGATTCATGCAGCAGCGTGCAGGACATGTCAGCGAGTTCGAGTAGCAGCCGATGCTAACTCAGGGAAGGTGCCATCGTGGGTTCACTTTACGCACATAGCAAAATGACGATGCAGCCAGCCGGTGCGTCGGCTCGCTCAACACTCAGCATCCCATCACAGACAGGCTTAATCTTATCTAAACGAGACTAGCTGCTATGCGTTGGTATATTTATTCTAGCATTCAGCCTCTCAAATTCTGATTTCCTTTGGAAAGTCCTTTGCCGTTCTGGTGAAGTTGTCTCATCTCCGCTGAGAACTATATCGTTTGTCAGCCCTTCTCAAGCTAAACTGTTAACTTTGAGACTGCCAAATATTAATTATTTGATTTTCCCTTTCTTTACACGAAAAATTGACACTGTCACCTAGTCCAGAAATTAAAACGAGCCTAGGCGGCCAGTGACTAGTGATTACCGAGATTCTAGGAAATTCGGAACAGTGAGACGAATTATTAGCGGAACAAGCCAACTTAGTTTTATGAAACTTCAGGCTTTCTGTCGAGCCTCGGGGTGCGTTGTTCGCATTCACAGAATTTAGGTATGTAATGTGTCCACTCACAGAGTAAGCCGAATAAGCTACACCAGGTGTTGACAGAATTTAATTCCCCATTCACCGAAAAGCTTCTGCAATTTGCTCTGACATATCGCCTCCATTGCTACACTTCACCTGAACTCTATCATGTTGCCAGCTCGTATCGAGGAGGGTACATATACCATCAGCAATTATCAGTATTCCAGCCAGGTAGCCTACCTTGAAGGTTCCACTCCCAACATTGTGGGGCAAGCGGCAGGTAACTCGTCACAAAACCAGGTATGTCCGTAGTCTTGCCTGCATGATTTTTCTTCTGACGTATATGTATATGTACGGAATCTGGCCTTGCTCTATTAGTGGATCTTAACGGATGACAAGGAAACGCAACAACCTGCTTTTACCTTGTATAACGATGCGCTTAGTGTATGCGCATCGTACGATCCTCGCGTTGGTCACTTGCCCCTATTTATTGACAAGAACTAATCGTAGATCTTTCCAAAGCTGGGATTTAGTCGGCCGCCCTGAGCCAACGGTCTGGACTGCGTACTACGCATTTGGTAACGATACTCCAGGATACAAGTGAGTACACTTTACATTGTCGTGAAACGATTCCGACCGACGTTGTATCGACATAACTATAATGTGGGTTTCAGGATTATTAGTTATGATTTCGGCACGGCATGGACTCTTCCCGATGAAAATAACGGAACCAGGGTGAGTATCTTTTTTTTGGAGTCATTATGCTCACTATTTTCTGGCGGTCGCCGCGATACACAGATTGTATTATTTACTAATGTCCCCGGCGTGCAAGACGACCAAGTATGGTTTTTTAACCCTGTGTAGAATTAAGCGGTAATGTTCAGTTCAGGATTGTATAGGCAATGTTCAGTGTTAGAAGCACCGAGACGTTACCGTAGCTAAGTAGCTTGAAGAAATTGTGGCGAAGGGTGAATGAAATGTGCTTAATGGGATTTATATGAGCGTCGTTTACAGTAGGTGTAGCACCTCGTCGCGTGGTGGCGTCCTGTTGTTGTTGTCGTTTCTACGTTCATTTATGCAACATTAGTGTCTGTCACAGTAAACCTCCAGAAATCTATATATCTAGATGTATATCCAAGGCAGAAAATACACTTAATTGGCAACCCCCAAAGACGATTCCTTCGCGTATGCCGCGAATTTTTCCTCGACTTCCCACGCGCCAGACCAGTACTCGACGTTGCACCGGAGGCGGGAATCGGCACCTTTGGCACGTTCGTCAGCGATTTTTCGTTCGAGGCCGCGGAAGCGGCGACAGAGGACAATGTCTTGACTTTTTTTTACACGGGATGTGGGTGTGAGTGACACGAAGAAAGGAGTAAACGTGTGTATACCTCCTGAGACGCAAGACAGCGCAGAAATCATTGCCGCCGTCGCCGACGTAGATGACACGATCGTATTCGATGTTGGATTGACGGCGCGCGTCAAGGTAACGAGTGAGTTCTAGACCTAGTCTCCCCATTTTTTTAACAAAGAGAAAATCGGCGCAGGAGAAGGGCATACCTTTACACATGTTGTCTTCGCATCCGACGGTGCAGTTGTGTGGTGGGTCGTTCGGGCCGACACGTCGACGGAGGACAAGACGATCGGGATTATCGGGATAAGAAAAATCGGCCGGGTTGGTGATGATGGTATCGAATAGATCTCGGATGCCTTGGTGCTGATTTTTGTCGTTCGAGTCAAGAAAGTCATGATGGAGGAGTGTTTACCTGGAGGATAGTATTGATGAAAAAGGTGTTTGCGTTGGAAAGGATAAAGATAGTGGTATCGACGCTGGTGGGCTTTTTGAGGAGCTGGATGCCGCGTTTCATGGCTGGGTGCTTGGAAGGCGATCCGATGTGGAATCAGTTGCTGGATGAAGGGGGAAGAAAGTCTTACGAATGGGATCTGGCGGAGGGCGCTTTCGATGTCGAACTTGCGCACGCCGCGCCTTTCCTCCGAGAGCTCTCGCAGAGACTCGGCGCTTGAGGAACGCACCCATCAGGACGGTCTGGATGACGGCGGTGGGGAAGGATCTCACACGAGGTCCGTCCACTGGATGGCCTTGGCTGGCTCCCGGGACCGATCTCTGAGTTTCCTGCGAATGTCTGGCGCGAGGACTTCGAAGATCCATCGATCCGAGTCCTGGTCGGCCATGGACCTGGGGAGACGTCACTGCCAATTCTCTGGTGCGCGTGGAACGGCGACTGGCCAGTCAAAGTCGAACACGACGAGCTGTTTCCTTGTCGCGGCCATCACTGGTGATGGTGGTGGTTGCGGATCAAGCTGTGCACGCCGTAAGCAGGCTTTGATGCCGTCCGTCGTGTGCACCGCAAAGGCGTCCTACAAAAAACTACCAGGCACGCTCGAGCTCACCGACAGCCATCTCCAATGGACCCAAGACGGTAAAAAGACACCTTCGGTGCGCGTTCCACACCAAGACGCTTCGTGTGAGCCTCCCCCCACTGAGTCCACCGCGTATCCTCCGCTCGTCGTGACGGGTTCCCTCCCACAGCTCTCTTTTGCAGCAAAGAAGGCGCCGCGCAGGTCAGACTCAAGCTCGGTCTCACCAACGACGATGCCGGACACAACTTCACGTTCACCGCGACCCCGCAAGGCGTGGCCTACTCCGAGCGGGAGACGCTCAAGAACGAGCTGACGAACATTATCAGTCGAAATCGCAGCAGCAGCACCTTGGCCGTTGCGAACAGCGCTAGCACCTCCGCCGCAGGTGCGGGTGGTGGTGCGGGCGCTGCCGCGCCTGTGCAGGCCGTCAAGGGGCCGGTGATGGCCACGTCAACGTCGGCCCCTCTGAAAGCCACGACGCTCGCTGCGCTCCCCGTCTCGAGAGCCTCGACGTCGCGCGCGACCTCTGTCGTGAGCGACGCAAGGACGCCGATTCTCTCTGGACAAGACGCGGCCACGGATTTCAGACTTAGGAAGCGCGTTCTGTTGGCGGACACGGAGTTGCTGGGGCTGCACAAGGAACTCGTCATGAGCGGTCAGATCACCGAGGCTGAATTCTGGGAGGGTCGAGAGGTACGTTCTTTGCGGTCGTCAAGGCTGGGGTGTGGGGCCGATCGTGTTACACTGACGTGGTTGCCTGCCGTGTAGCACCTTCTGCTCGCTGAGGCTGCGACGGAGAGCCAAAAACGCGGCCGTCCGGGACAACTCGTTGATCCCCGTCCACAAACGGTAGAGGGCGGAGAAGTCAAGATCGTCATCACACCTCAGCTCGTGCACGATATCTTCGAGGAGTTTCCGGTGGTAGCGAAAGCGTATAATGACAACGTTCCAGACAGGGTGTGTCCCCCCCGCGCGAGCTTCTTTGTCCCTTTTGCGCGTCAATGACTTCACTAATGTATGCTAGCTCTCCGAAGAAGAGTTTTGGAAACGCTACTTTCAGAGCAAGCTTTTCAACGCACATCGTGCTTCTATACGGTCTGCAGCGACGCAACACGTCGTCAAAGAGGATACGATATTTGACAAGTATCTCGAAAAGGACGACGATGGTTCGTACTGTTGCTGTTTGTTTTCGCAGCTACTTGAATTTTTTTTCGACAGAACTGGAGCCTAGACAGCCAAGAGACGAGGTAGCAGATTTGTATATCAACCTCGGGGCTACCCTCGAGGATCACGGGGAGGTGAGCCTAGGGTGCACTTTTGCTGGCGGTGGTATTCAAGGGGTGTTCTGAACCCGCACAACGCATAGACAGGAAACGAGAAAGATATCACCATGCAGGCAGGCCGCAAACGTGGTGCACTACCGCTCATTCGCAAGTTCAACGAGCATTCAGAGAGGTTGCTCACCACCGCACTGTAAGTTTCTATAGGTGTCCTTTATTCAGCGGTTAATTTTACTTCTAGAGGAGATATATCGCGTAATAAGCGACGTCGAGTGGATGGAGAGGTAAAATTATTCCCCCCCCCCTACAACACACTTCTTTGAAAGCGCTTAGAATCCCTTTACTGAAATCGAATACGACGATCTCCAAGATCAAGAGTCTTCATCTGGCATCTTCCTTGAAATGCAAGACCGACAGCGGTATTTCGAAGGGCAACTGGGCAGGGTAGGAGCGCCGGGCGACGGAGTAGAGGATTCAAGACACGTAATCGACGTACGAAATGCGTTCAAGGAACTTTTGAGCGGAGTGGACGGGTGGGAAGGAAGGTTTAGTCAAGTGAATTCTAACTCGTATGTTGCCATACGACGAATTTAATGATATTCCGCCAGCTGAGACTAGAGAAAAAATCCGGCGACGCAGCGTTGTTGTCCATGACGCAGAACGTAGCCGCTCGGTTGGACACCAAATCGAAAAAGGGTGGGTAAGAAAATTAACTGAAGTTGTAGCTCCTCGCTACCCCCTCGTTTTCTGACATCCGGCGACGTACTAGCCGATTTCCCGCCTGATCTCTTTCGCCAGCTCAGGACGTGCCAGACGGCCTCCAACGAGTTTCTTCGACAGTTCTGGACATCGATTTACCCGCCCCCTTCTGATCTCCCAGCACCGTCCATCTCTGCCCCCCAACGATCTGCGAAAGCTGCCAAGATGGCAGGGTATCTCGGCAAAACGCACGAAAAAGTGGACGCACTCGTGAGAGCGGCGGTCCTGCAAGGAATAGAAGGAAACAGGGTCGTCGTCGTGAGTTAAAAAATATCTACGAAAAGTTCGATTGAATGACTGTTTCTTTTTTTTTCCCCGTCTACCCACGATCGTGTGCAGGCTATGAAACCTCTGATGGACGCTGTGGAGCACGCGCTTGCTTTCCATCGCGCGAGAGGTGTGGCGGGAGGCGGGGTCAAGCTCTTGTAAACTTGGCTGGTCTGTTGAGACCCTTTCTTTTTCGAGTCGAGATCGCACTGGTCCGTTGGCTTTCTTCCATCATGGGGGGACTTTGTTGTTTGCAGAAGTGAGATTTTCAGGATTGCACATGATCATGTTTTAGTTACTGTCCCCCTGGTGTCGATACATGTTGATGGTGGTGACGATATATTTTTTGTATCACACGCGCATTTGCATGGTTGATTAGTACCGACTGAATCATCGGGTCCCAGACTAAAGTTTGGCGCGAGTAAGGGCCTATGAATAAGGGCACCGGGCCTGCGGGGCAGGTTGTCTGGGTCGCTTCCAGATGTCCACAACACAGCTGATGCCAAGGATTCGTACATCAGTCATGGGCTTCATTCGAAAACGTATGGGGAAGTCTAGAAACATGTTTGACGCGGTGTTATGGCTCACCCGAGTTCGCTCAATCGAACTCGACGGCCCCTAGCGATCAGCGCGTCACGCGTCCTCCCAGATGCTCTTCGCCACGAACTCCAACTTCTTCCTCATGTCTACAGCCGAGAGCAAGTTGCCGTCCTTATACGACGCAAACCCGCACTGCGGAGATACACTAATTCGCCACAGAGCTTTCTCCTGCCGCTAGCCACAATTTGCGCTGCTTCAAACACCCGTTCTCTCAGCTGCTCCATGTCTTCCAACTGGGGTAATTTGCTCGTAATTAAGCACAGAACGACTGATTTGTGTTTGGGAAGATATTTCAGCGGTCCGAACGTGCCTGTATGCGTATCAGATGTCGCTTACAGTTTGTAATTCGAGCTGGGGGGGGAACATACCAGCGCGCGGAGTGTCATACTCGATGTAATAAAAGTCCACGTAAATATCCTTGAACAAGCTCGGTGCGATCTCGTCGTACCCACCCTCCCAGAAATGAAATGAGCGGTAGTTGCCTCGGCAGAGGTGAAATCTAATCGTCAGATCATGCGGCCTTAAGGCTGTTATTATATAGGCGAACATATACATCGAGGAGCGTATTCGGGTCCTCGCTTTCGTCTTTCATGCCTCCGCGCGAGGAATGGGCCATCGATCTGGATGCTTCGGCACCCGGCAGCATACAGCGGTGTGAGCTCCTGCCTGTATGCGGCTGCAATGTCGTTGAAGTAGTCTTCACGGTTGTTGTGTACATCAGGCGGGAACACGTGCTCTCCTGAATATCTGATGGCTGCCCGTGAGAAGAGAAATCAAATGAATCGCGATAGACTGTGCGCACCATGACGTAATTGAAACCGCTCGGGAGACGCAATCGTCATCTTGATGTGCTTGACCTCGTCTGGACGGACGAGCTTCTTGACTCCTTCGAACTCTGGAACGTAGCCAGACTTGGTGTATCTGATCTTTCCCGTGCATAAAACTGGAGCTACCGGCTTGACGTCTGTAGAACAGTCAGGGGCATTCACGTCTTTACAAGCATGACCATGATTGGACAGACGCTTTCCGCTGGCAAAGAATGGTTGCGTGTCGGGCGAGTAGCGCTGTTATTTGATCAGATATTTTGGCTACTGAGTAGACAAGCCAGAAATTACCTTAAATATTTTCAAGGTCGGATTGTGGGCCACTTGAACGCATACATTCAGGTTGCCTTTTATCTTAACAGCGCAGGGAGGTCTATAAGATTAACAAGGTGCGCACGAGCGACAGCAGTACTACGGAAACGGTAAGCTCGACTAGGTATCGTACAAAGATAAAAGGCTCACCTCAGTCTCGTGCGCAGGCAAACGGACTGAAGGAGACGACGAAACAAATGCGCCCAATATACGAACGGGGGGGGCGCAATATACGAGAAAAAGAGTGAAAGGACAAAAGGCGTGTTTGGTCCCTAGCGGCCCAAGCGCGGTACAATGTCTGAATCATGTATCAGTAGACAAAACGAACAATATATGCGCCGGTTCTCGGCGTGTTAAAAACAACCGGCGCGAAATCAAATCAGCGAACGAGATGAAGAAATCACACGGTACATTTTTGGGCGCTGCGGCCCGGGACTGAGCACGGCTTGCTCAATCCAACAAGGTCTTCCATACCTTCAAATCCCTCAAGATGTTCAAAGAATCCATCGTAGAACCGTGTTTTGCATGATTGGCGACACCTAAGCAGTCGCCATCTCCATCCAAACGATACGTACACGCGTCGCCTTAGACAGAAGCCCATCAGTATCCTGCATGCGGCTATGAGGTCAACACACCAACCTGTATTCACCGTCCGTGAGTCCTTTGATTCCAACATCCCGCTGGAAGTTGATCGCCTCCAAGATGGCCTTGTCTTCGATCTCCCGTAGCTGCTCTTCGGTGAACTCTTTCGTATCAAAGTGTCTGCGTGCCTCGAGAAGATAGTCAGGACGGAGTAAAGAGACGACATGCTCGATGTGGAATGGGGGGTTTAGCTTCGAGGGCATGTTTCTGAGCCGGAACAAGTTTTGGGGAAATAAAATGACACGCTTGGGCGGAGAATATGCAATGAGCAGTTGCATTTCACTTTTATGTTCCCTCCCGCATGATCGAGTTCCTGAACCCGTTTTTTTTTCCCGCTCGATCCGTTGGTCCATGAGTCTATGAATCGAGCGATCGGCACACATTGCCGCGTTGGAGCTTGACAAGAAGTGTCAAGCTGGGAGCCTTTTTTTGCTTATGGGGTTGGCTCTACGTAGATAGGATGAATAAGTCGATTGAATGGAAAGAAAAATTTAAACACTAGCTAATAATCGATTTAATGCTGCGACGAACCAGAACGCCGCTCCAAGAGGATCGTCACAGCCAGGCTCTCTGTTGTGGGGATGGCAAACTTTCGGAGAAAACCTACTGCCGAAAACGAGCGCATACTATATGTGTTCGTCGGTTTACAAGACAAGGGACCAAAGTCAAAGTTGTCATTGTGCCAAATTAGTAACAAAAATATCGGCGAGAGCTGGTCATGGCTCGACAACTCTTCGAGTTGAATGTTGATGTAGAGAGGTCGACTTCCTTATGTAAACACGTGCGAATTAGTTCGTCTCTGCCTCGATGGCCATTGACAAAATTCGCCAAAAAATAATCTTTGGATCACCTGGTGTCACTTATGTGCGTCAGGCCTGGAATTATTATACCCATCACTATATGAACAGCCGAGTTCCGGCGACATTTGGTCACCAGGATGCGTGCGCCATGATGACAAAGGTGGGTGGCACCGACGCCCGCAATTCAGCAGGCCCACTCCGTAGACTTTCTCTTCGCTGGAACGCGCACGCCAGTTTACGTCCGCGTTATGGTAATGTTGACGTCGCCTTCGTCTACTTTGGAAGTTGGAAGCTCAATCAGCGGTACGACACGATATTCCGTTTGTTTGATCGGTGTTGGGCATCAGTATAGCATCTCCAATCCTCGTGGTGCCCTCATTGTTGAAGCAATTTTTTTGGTGGATGTTCATTAAACAAATATGGTGCTCAAGTACGTCACACTGTCACCGGCGCATCACTTCGATTCTTTCAAATTATTCCCGGTTGGCAACTTGGCGTCCGGGTCAGCCGATGCCAGAAATTTGATCGGTAGTATTATGATCAAGTCTAGACTTGCTCGGGAGCCTAAGTATCGAGGCCTAATATTTCCCCTCCAGACATAAAGGAAGTTGTTTCAAGTTCATCATTGTACTTTTATGGATGCAGCCTCATTTCTAATGGTTAAAGCCATTCATTTGGTTGTGCGTAACACTGACTTGAATGGTGTGAATTTTTAACAGATATTATGTTAAGATATATGACTGGTTCATAGGTCCAAAAACAAAGTAAAAAACAACACACCCTCTCAGCAAGATAACCATTACAGTGTCAAGCCCATTGCTTGCATGAGTTGGCTGTGTTTGTCCAATGTGAGAGCCTTTGTCAGCATGTTGGTGACCTGCTCATCCAGTGGTGAATATTCCAGCACAATTTCTCCTTCATCAACTTTCTCCCATATAAAGTGATGTCAAATCACAATGTGCTTCATTGGTCATGGAAAACAGCATTTTTTTCAAGTGCCATCACAGATTAATTGTAGACAAACAGCTTGATCAGGTTTTGATTGAGTTAGGGTTTGAGTTCCAGAAATAGTGCTCAGCCAAACAACTTTTTTTGCTGCTGATGTTGTTGCCATATATTCAGCTTCCATCCTTGATAATGTGATGGAGTTTTGCTTTTGTGATGACTATATGATTGCACCCCCTGCAAGAGTGAAGGTATATCCTGACTACATCCACATAACTTGCCTGATTTATTTTTATTGTAGACAATGTTTGAAAAGTATTGGATGGTGTTCTCATTCTTTGATAAAATTAATTTGTCATCAATGTAAACAGCTACTATAATTAGATGCTCATCTTCAACTTTGAAAAATAGGCTGTGGTTGGCCTGGCTGTGGGTGAAACCAAGTGATTCAAAGACTTTGCATAGTGTTTTATATCACAATTTCAACACCTGATTTGGTCTATATAACATACACATAAGTCACCAGACTTTGTTTGTATCAGATTACTAGCATAGGATCAAACTACAGTATAAGTTAGTGTAAGATAATAAAAAGGTAGCTAGGAAAAGTGCTCACCTCAGTCACATGTGATATAGTGGACTGAGGTGTCAACTACATACAATGTACCTTATATACAATAGTAAAAATGTACAGTACAAAAATAGAAGCAGATCAGATGTGAAAAGGTACAAGTTAGCATAAGATAATAAAAAGGTAGCTAACAAAAGTGCTCACCTCAGTTGTGTGTACATATGATGTACCTTACATACAACAGTAAAAAGGTATAGTATGAAAACAGAAGTGGATCAGATATGAAAAGACTTGGTGAATATATGAAATGGTAAAGGTATGTGATAAAAGATATCAAAGAGTAAAAACATATAACAGCTGTATGCACACACATGAAATCTGAAGGCAGTTGGTGCTGGTTGGTAGACTTGGTGGCTGCACATGTGCTTGCTATTCCAATACTCCCCCTCAAGCTACACACAGTCCAAGCTTGGTAGCAGAGTACTAACCTTGGACAAAGGGCACTCCTCTGTGAGTGAACCTGTGACCATGACAGTTTATATGGTCTAGGTAAATTCCTTGTAGTATAGTTGTGCTCCTTGTACTGATGCTCTTTCTTATCAGCTAGTGATTCTATTTTGACTTGTATTGGGTTGTAGCATGCAGTGCTCATTGCACCATTCATCTGGTCTTGTATCCCAGCATATCTGTCACCTATACTATTGGTTTTGTGCTTCCAATGGCCCTTAATGTTTTTCACTGCCTTCTGGTCACCCCACTGGCCTCCTGGCTCTTTAAATTGAGATAGCACATTTGCTTCATTGAAGTGCTTGTCTCCATCAGTATCAGGGGATTCAAGGTATGTATTACAAGCCTTCTGCACCTCCACTTGGTCTTCCAGGTCATCCTGCCTGTCTGGTGCTCTTTGAGATAACTCACTCCTGATCTTTTGCTCTAGACATTCTTGGACATGTTTTTATATGTTTTACAGGTTCTTTGGCCTATTCCTAGTGTCCCAGTTGCATCCTGACACTTTCAACATGTCTGCTATAGTTCTTGGATTGACTGACTTGTGTTTGGTCACTTTGGATAAATACTCTTGCTCTTTGTACTATGGCCATGTGCTGATGTCTTCAGGTGTGTTAGACAACTTCTTTAGCAATATTCTAACTTCATTGTCACTATGAGATGCTACTGGCATGTCCTCTTTGGCTCTAGTAGGCACAACTTCAGTGCTCCCTTGATCTGCACACTCTGCTTCAGATTCCTTCTGCAAGCACTCATTTTGATATTCAGCAGTCTTGTTGGATGGTTTCAGACATGTAAATGCATCCTGTGATGCACCTGGTATGTTGCCTCTACTTCCTGAGTATTGATGATTTTCCTCAGGTCTTGTTGTAGATTGCACATGTACCAATATGCTACATCCCTTGGCTTTGTTCAGCCCTTGCTCCTTGTACATTCTGATGCTCTCAGCCTCAGTCTGCACATTGCCACACTCCTAATTGGCCTTCTTGGTGCCCTCTACATCTGCACACTCATATAAAATGTGTTCCATTTAGACAGTATCAGTGTCATTGACTCCTAGGTGTTTGCTCTCACAAAATGCTCTCTCTCTCTCAAGCTCAACATTTGGGGGTTTATTCTGTGCATTGACAGGTCCATTGGCTCTCATGGTCCAGGTATGTTGTCTAGCATGTCCTCATGCTATTTTGGGTGCTGACTGACCCTTCTGCTTGTAGCTGACAACCTTAGTGTGACTCTCTTTGAGTCACTGCTAGTACTGTTCATTGCACCTTCGTTGCCACCACTACAGCCTTATTGACCATCTTCATCACTCCCCTGTACCTTGAATAGATCTGTAACCTCATCTGCTTGATTGACTGACATCCAGTATTGACCAGACTGACCAACTGGTTTGCTTAGCTCATTTGAGCTCTCCATAGGCTTGGAATTAATGTGGTGACCTCCAAAGTCATTTGTGACATTTGTAGGTACATCCCAACCTCTCTCATGGATCTCCTGATCCTTTTCATAGGTGGCTGTCTTGATGAACTTGATAGTCTAACCTTCAGGTTCACCTATTACAGCACACTATTTTTCACCTATTTTTCTACCACTTTTTGGCCTTTCCTGGCCTACCCAACACCTCTATACTGCTGCCCTACACTCTCACACCCTACTAGACTCTGGCCTAGACTACTAGCACTGCCTCTTCACACAGCCAGCATAGCTTTCTCTTATCACCCAATAGCATCAACTGCTCAATGGCTCTCCTGATCCTATCCAGAACCCCTGATCCTATCCTTGATCCTATTCCACTCAGACCAATCACACAACACACTCTTTGATCCTGTTACAACACCAGTACTATATTTATACAAAATGATACACTATAGTTGTAGTCATTCCCTTGGAACACTTACTGGATCATAGATCCTAATGATCCTAGATTAAAACCCTCTTATCTTCAAGTACATACCCATATTTACCTTTCCTGTACACTTCTCTTCTATTTCCTCCTTATCTAAATCTGTACACATCCCTATTGCATTCTTGTATTATCCTGGGCTCACTTGGCAGTTAGCACCTTATTTAGATCATAGGAATATGTACAGCTTGGTCCATGCATATACTCCTTAGAGTATAAATAGGGGTTCACATGTACCATCTACCCTAGCCTAATCCACTTGTATCTTTGTTGGCATTCAGTTGTGAGACTTGAGCTGCAAGGTATTAAGGAAATAAAGCTACACTTTTCTACTTGTCAGTCACACTACATTGTGTCAGTCACAATTGACCTAGTCAGTCATGCTACACTTTGTCAGTCATATCTTTACTCTTTATCTTGCCAGCTATAGTGGAAGCTGTAAGATTGTCCAGCCAGTATAGTACTAAGGGTCTTGCACCTGAGGTCATAATAGATCCTACTTTACCCAACCAAAGGCACAATGCCTTCATAACCCCTTAATGACTCATCATGACTGCTAGCCAATGGCAGTAAGCCCTCTTATCTCAGCTGTACATGGAAGTCTATGAGGCTATGTTAAAGGCTATGCAAACCTATGTACAGAACTCCTTTTCCTTTTGATCCTATTTATATTCTGCTTACTATTTTATTTATTGGAACCCAGCACCAATGGCATTATTCTCTCTTATCATATTTAAACTCAGGACCAATGACATATTTACCTTAGTGTACAAACTGGGCCACATATGTACAAACAGATGTAAACCCTAGTTTAGTATATAAAGGTGTGATAGGGCTCTCAACCTTGTCTTCTTTGTTACAACTTTTCCTTTTCCTTTTCCCTT
>JBBPKB010000411.1:0-13496 GCA_038089035.1 Boletellus dicymbophilus
CCCTGTTAAAAATTTCGTACCCTTGATTGTGTATGAGTGCATGTTCCATTTCACAGTAAGTTGACATCAGAAAAGCCCATCCCATAGATTCTAAAACTGAACATAACTGTTCCCCATAATAAATAGTCCCACTGATGAATTTTTGATCTGATGTTTCAATCCCTACTGCTGCTAGGGAGATCCTGTCTTGATAAAATGCATGTCAACCTGTTGCCAGAAGGACCTGTTCATCCAGCATCATCCAACTGTGTATCCTCCATGTTGCATCAAGCTGAATGTGCAGTGTTAGAAACTGCAGTGTCCTGATGCAGGTATAGCACAATGTAAGAGGTGCGAAACCACTGAGCAGAACGTGACCAGAATGCAAGTTCTAGGGGACAGTGTCAAACCATGGGTCCTCCTCCTTCTTCTTATTAACTCACAGCCAGTTGGCTTAAATACATGAGCGGTATTGTAAAAGTAACTGAAACACACCCCAAATGTGTCAATTTGATCAAGCCTACCCTCCCCCTTTTCTACTTTATCACCATTACCATCCCTCACAAAAACGACTTAGTCCTGCTGAAACCGCATTGCGCACGTCATCAGACCTTCAGAGCACCGCCTCTGACTAGAGCTGCTGCACAAAGAGCCCAGATCACCACACATGAAGCCACTTTAGCTGCTGCCACTGAAGAATCTGTATTGATTAGACTACCTGGAGCATATGCTGATACCCCAATAAGTCCACCTGCCAAATCAAGCACCCCATTTCTGTCTGAACCCCGCAAACCACTGTCCCACTCTGAAGAAGTCAGCAACCCTAATACCCCATCTATGCCAGCCTCTGCCACACATCTGCTGTCATCTAATGTCTTATTCGCACTGCTCCATCCCACCACATTTATGCCTCCATCCATGTCCTCTCGCACCTCACTACCCACCCTATCCATCTTCTCCATGTCCCCAAATTCATCACACTCAGTGTCGATATTCGCACCAACTCCTTCATGCCCCACGTCTGCACTCACCATGTCTTGGGCCCCATCATGACCAGCATCATCATCCATGCTTTCACCATCGCACTCCACAGCCTCGCATGCTTTGCCAATGCTGTCTCCAGCATCCATCTCTACACCTGCTCCATCTTCTACTGTGGTGATCATTTTGTCACAGACCATACCACTCCCTCCTGCTACCACATCATCCATACCACTGCCTATACTGCCATCTGCACCCCTGACTGCTTCTGCTATGTCAAGCCTGGCTGCCCATAAAGGTATCAGTGCAATGCCATCTCCTGCCTCCACTAAGGCACCTTCCTTTTCTGGCGAAACATTGGAACTTTTCGAATTCTTTGAATACTTTGAAGATCTTGCAAATTCATGTGCTTTGACAGATGCTGAAAAATGTAAGGTCATCATACACTATGTTGACAAGGCCACGAAATGGTTCTGGGTCACCCTCTCGGGTTACGAAAAGCATGACTATGATGAGTTTAAAAAGAGCATCCTCACCCAGTACCCTGGTGCCGAGAAAGGCATTAAATATACCCAATGGGACCTCGAGCTCGCTGTCACCTCACCTACAAACAATGATATATCCACGGAGATGGAATTGCTACAATACTATCACCATTTTCACCCCATTGCAGTTTGGCTTGTCACTAACAAAAAGATCTCTGACCATGAGTGCGATCACTATTTCTGGCAAGGGTTACCCACTACCATATGCCACCAAATTGATCATCAGCTTGAACTCAAAGATCCTGACTATTTGTGGGACGAGCCTACCGATTACAAAGAAGTACTCAAAGCAGGTCGCTTTGTACTCTCTGATGATGCCTTCAATGCTGATCTCAATGATCCAATCGCTGCTTGCTTGTGCTCACTCTGTAACAACAGTGCATCAACCACATCTGACAAATGACTGGAACCGGCAACACGCTTTGCATTAGGTGACTTGGATGATGAAGGCGAGGCTGGTAGGCGCACTCCAGACACACCATGAGATGTCCACACCAAAAGGGTCTCCTTTGATCCTACCACTGTCACTAGGTCTCAGTATGACAAGGTAGAGGACCTCACACAAAATGCATTCCCTCAATATGTCAGACACTGCTTATTCAGTGCTCTACATGTGCCTCATTTGTTTAGCCCCCACTGCCGCACAAGCCTGGGCTGTCCTTCTTACATGTCAGCTTGGCTCTGGTCACTGTTCTCGGCCCCCTGATCATGCCCAGATCTCGGCTGCAATCGCCATCTTATGCTACATGTGCAGAGGAAACCACCTACTACAAGACTGCCTGTGCATGACCAAATACATCAGTAAGGGATGGATTATTCGCATCGATGGCTATATTAGGTATCCAGATGGCATGAGAATCTCCAGGCATCTGACAATGGATCTCTTTAAAACAACCATTGATGAGCGTTATGTCCACAATCAGTCCTCATCTGGTGTCACACCCACCAGGCCAAGTGTCCCTTCTCCAGCTGAGTTCAAACAGGATCCACTCCCATACTTTTCTGCCACAGCTACCTTCCTAGCATGTGACAATGCCAAAAGGTACCTCATGGCTTGCACCCCTGTTCAGGCTGACAACCATGCCATCCTTGCCGAAGTCCCAGACCCAGATGACAATGCAACCACCCTTGCAGTTACCCATTCCCAAACACATGCAATGGCTCCCTCCATATCCAGTATGAAGCCTACCCTTGCGACTGACCCGTTACTGTTACAACACCAGTACTATACTTATACAAAATGGTACATTACAGTTGTAGTCACTATCCTTGGAACACCTATTGGGTCATTGATCCTAATGATCCTAGGTTAAAATGCTCTAATTACCTAACACATACCCTTATTTACACTTCCTGTACACTTCTCTTCTATTTCCTCTTTATCTAAATCTGTACACATCCCCATCACACTTTTGTATTATCCTGGACTCACTTGGTACTTAGCACCTTATTTAGATCATAGGAAAGCGTACAGCTTGGTCTGTGCACATACTTCTTAGGGTATAAATAGGGGCTTGCATGTACCATCTACCTTAGCCTAATCCACTTGTATTCTTGTTGGCATTCAGTCGCAAGGCTCGAGCTACAGAGTATTAAGGACGAAGCTATCATCCATCTCTGTCTTGTTTTCACTCAACACTTTCTCATTATCTTGCCAGCTATAGTGGTTGCTGTAAGATCGTCCAGCCAGTGTGGTATCTAAAGGGCTTGTGCCTGGAAGGTCATAACACCATGCATAGGTTTGGCATAGCCTCATAGAAGTCCATGTACAGCCTTGTACACAGCCTAGATAAGAGGAACTTGTGCCATTGGCTAGGAGTCATCATGAGTCATTGTGAGTCATGAGCAACTATTTCCATTGGATGGAAGGAATAGGATCAATGAGCAATATATGCCATTGAGCCAGAATAAATAGGATCATGATATAAATAGTGCAGGAAGCAGAATGAGAGCAGAAACAGAATGGGTGGAGTTCTGTGACCATATATGGCAAGTACTGCCATAAGGCTGTGTGAGCCAGTGTGGGAACATTGAGGAATGAGAGCCCATATAGCACAATAAGTTATTGAGGTGTAGAGGCTGAAGTAAATAGGGCAAAAATAGGGAAAAATAAGAGAAAAATATAGCCAAATAACCTGTTCCATAACACTACCCCCTTCTTAAAGATCGACTTCCAGGCAATCAAAGGGAAGTGGCAAAGCCATGACTGGTGAAGGTAAAGGCTGGAAGAGTGAAGCAAAGGCAGCCTGATTAATATGGATGTGCTGGAGAGCAGAAGGATGAGCACAATGGAAATCCAGGAGAGCATCATGGGAATTTGTGAGATTAGTGGAGGGTTCCCAGGTGCATTCATCATCAGGGTAACCAAGCCAATGAACTAAGTATTCAAGGCATTATCCTTTCCAACAAGAATCCACAATGTAGTCGACTTCATATTCAATACTGTGGTCTTTGGTAATGATGATGGGACTGGGTTTGAACAAAGGTTGACTGTCAAGTTGTTCCTTGTATGATTTGATCCAAGAGATATTGACAACAGGGTGAATACACATAGAACATGGTAGGTGCAGTTCCAAAGCATTAGTGCCAACCAACTTCGTGATGGAGTAAGGACCAATCCATTTCTCTGTTAACTTTCATGAAGCACAAGGAAGATGAAGATTAGCCATAGACAACCAGACTTGGTCACCAATGGAATAAGAGGGTGCTGAAGATCTGTGCTTGTCAGCTTGATTCTTCATTTGTTCCTAAGCCTGAATCAAATTGACTTTTGCCTGAGCAAGTACATCCTGTATGTGGGATGCCATATCATTGGTGGCAGGTGCCTTAGATGTATGTTGTTGTCATGGAGAGGAGCAGAAACATAATTATGCTCTATGTTGTCTTTACAGTAAGAGATAAAAGAAGGGTCATATGGTAGAAGCATTCAGTATTAGCTTGGACAGAAGAGACAGTGACAGAGGATTTGGTAGAGATAGAGATAGTAAATGAAGTGTCTGTGACATCCAATCTTGAGAAGGATGGTTCAGAAGACAGTGTCATGGTATCTAGGCCAAAGGTGCAAGGCCAAAGGAGGTGCAAGTCTGGAATAGTATTCCAACTAGTGGAAACATTGGTTAGGACTGGGTGGTATGAAGACAAAGACAAAGAGGAGGACATGGAGGGAGAGTGACATTGCCAGTTGATTCTGGTTGTGTTACAGTATGGTATTTTTCACCCTATTTTTCTACTATTTACTGGCCTTTTCTGGCCTAGACATATCTCTACATTACACCTCTACATCTATCACACTCTATCTAATCCTACCACATCACCACTCAGCTTGGCCACACTATTGGCTATGCCTCTGGTATTGCCTAGTGAACCCTATCTCATGCCATACAGCCTAGTACAGCATCCTCTTATTGCTCAATAGCATAACCTGTTCATCCCTTATCTATAGCTCTCCTGATCCTTTGCCTCATGTTTACCTTGAGGCTTCTGATCCTAGTCTGCTTGGTCCAACTATGAAACACACACTCTGATCCTACTTTACCCAGTCAATAGCACATCCTTCTCAATGACTCACCACAACTACTAGCCAATGGCAGATAGCCCTCTTATCTCAGCTGTGCACAAACCTGTGTGCAGATGTCCATGAGGCTATGCAAACCAGTACAAAGCTATGTATACAACCTATTTATATTATCACTCTATAGCATATCTAGCTCTTATCTTATTTAAACTCAGTACCAATGACATATTTAGCATAGTGTACAAACTAGCATACATATGTATAAACAGATGTAAACCCTAGTTTAGTAGATAAGGTGTGCACCAGCACTAGAGGCCTCTTAGTTTTGTCCTCTTAGTGTTTCTCTACTATTAGTTCACCAGTTGACCTCCTTCAAAGCAACCCCTATACCAGGATTGCTTTATCACAATGTAACCATCTCTTACCATTGAGTGCTCCACATCCACCAGCCAGTCCATACCATATGATAGCTCTGGTTCTGCTTTGCCTATTTCTCTTACTCATCTTGCTTGGTCTTTGACTGTATCTCTCTTCATTCATGAACCCTTGGTTGGTTGTTTCAGGTTGGGCAATAAAAGTGACACAATATATTGATTACATAAGGTATATAATCATCTTACAGCATTCTAGGGTCCAATATATGTAATAGGAAATCAAAGTCAAAAAACTATCCCAATAAGTTGTCATTTTGATATGACTGCCATTTCACCAAATCGTAACCAAATGCTTTGATTCTTGGACCAATAGAAAGATATGAGCAAGCACTCCATTTCATATACTTATAGTCCTGGATAATAATTAGGTGTTATTGAGAACCATTAGATTTAGTGCAAAATATACAAACAATGGGATAGTTTTTTGAGCCACTGTATAACAGATAGTAGTCTTGTAGTCCACAGCCCACTTGAGCAAATTTTTTGCATACTCAAATGTCTAGAAAAAGACATCAATTGGCTAGCCATGCTGTCTCAGCACTTCTAGTTTTTTGAATGCTTCATATGCTAGGACCTTAATCTGAAAGTATTCTTGTACTTGTTGCTCAAATCCCATCTAGACCAAATATCCCCTCCATACTTGAATACACTGATGGTTCCATCTTCCATTTTTTCGTATTGATCCTCTTGTTTTAGGAAATGTTCTATAGTGACTCAAACAAACTCTTCTGCTTGTCCTTTTATTCTACTAAGCACCACAACTATTTGATACTTGCTATACTTCCACTTGACACATCCTCTCCATGCTTGGATTCTAAGCCACTAGATCCAAAAAGTGAATCAATCTCTATTCTATTTCACTAGATCTGCAATCTTTTTTGAGTAATTGCTTCCTTTGTCTTCCTTTAGTTTTTCAACTGTATTATTTAGATTATCCAAAACATTGACTAGTTTCTTCATAGGACCTATTCTTGATAGACTTCCAGTGACTAGTGTATTTGACATCCTTACTGTTCAATATCTTCCAACCAAGCTCTAGAGATTCTGCAACACAATAATCAATAAAAATAGCAGCATGATTGCAGATAGTATTAACAATAACAACTTGTAATGTAACAACAACTTATCTCAAGAAATTTACCCATGGCAGTGAGGCAGGGTCAGTGCAGGTTGCAGCACATGACTTTGGATTCAGATTCCATCATGTGACCTTGGCTGGGTTCTTCCCACTTCCTCCCCCATGCATACATAGGCAGTAAGGAGGAACTTGTCACTGAATGATGTCCTTTATAGTCATATGAGCAGACTGCAAGGTCTGTAATGTGCATGTATGTATGTATGTACTACCATAATAATGTGACTGGGCACAACCCAATTGTACTACCCACTATCATTATTGTGGTGGTGGACATGCTGCTGCATTCCCTTGCCCTCACCCTTGCCCTCACTGTCTTGTCACCATCATAGTTGTGGATTCACTGTTACACTATCTATCATCACCATCCTAGTGATAGGTGCACTCTCACATTGCCCTCTCCCTCATCATCATTGTCATCCTTGTAGTGGTGGGGGCACCACTTTGCATTATCCTTGCCCTTGGGGTGATGGGAGCAGTGTGGCATCATTCTCACACTCACTGTCATCACTGCTGTGGTGGTGGGTGTGCTCTTGTGTTGCCCTCACCACCACCACCATCATCCTTGTGCTGTTCTTGTCCTCCCTATTGTTGCCATGGTAGTGGTGGGTACACCCTTATGTTGTCCTTGTTCTCATCATCCTTGTGGCTGTGGGAGTGGCATGGTGCCATTCTCATCCTCACTGTCATCACTACCATGGTAATGGGTGTGCTCTTACTTGCTCTTGCTATTATCATCATCATCCTCACTGTGATAAATATACCCTTGTATTGTTCCTGGTGCCTGTGCCTGCCTGCCCCCATTGTCACCATTGTGGGTGAGCATGTCCTTGCATTGTCCTCATCCTCATGGTGGCAGACATGGCATTATATCATTCCTGTCCTTGCCATCATTTCCATTGCAGTAGTGGGCATGCATTCCCATTGCCCTTTTCCTTGCTGTTATCACCATTGTGGTGGTGGACACACATTCATGTTGCCCACATCCTCATTGTTGTCATCCTTGCAATGATGGACTTGCCCTTGCTCCACTCCCACCCCCATAGTTGTGTTGTTGGACATGCTCTTGCATTGTTCTCACCTTCACTGTCACTGTCATCATTGTCCTTGTGGTGGAGAGCACAGCATTGAGTCATTCTTTCCATTGTTGTTACCATTGTGGTGGTGGGCATACTCTTGGATTGCCCTTCAAGCCCTCATTGTCATCATCATCCTTGCAGTAGTCTTGTATCATCCCTATTGCCATCATCCCAGTGGTGGTGGCTTAAGAAGGTGGTGGAGATGGAGGCCCACCTCCATTGTTATGATATTACCTAATACATCCTGATTAGGCAGGAGTTGAGATATGCTTGCTGCATGCCAGCCTGAAAAAAGTCCAAGTCACAATACATTTTGAGTAGAGGTAGGAAGAAAAAAAAGGCCTGGAGTCATTTGCCACATACTAGAAGCTTTGAGTATAGTGAGAAATATTCTGAAGGGGTGGTTATTGCAGCAAAAGTGGGGGGCCTTGTCATAAAGTGTGATAAAGTGGTGGTTTGGCCATGTAAAGTGTGATAAGTGCAATGACCTGAAAATTTTACAGCAAGAGCATATAAAAATTGTAAAAAACTTTACCCATCTCCATACTGGCTGGCTTACCAAGTTCTTTACTCATCACACTGTCAAAGGTTACAAGTTATCTAAATGAGTGAACTCAGCACAGTTCTGGATGAACAAGCTAAATATATTCACCTAAACAAGTGAACTAACAAATGGTAAGTAAACAGTAGTACAAATGTATAATAGTAGTGTCATACCTCAGCACAGTTCTGGGTGAACAAGCTGAGGTATCCATGCAGTATCATATGAGCTAAATACTCTATGAGTAAGGTATGATTAGGTATGAACAATCAAGGTGAAATAGAGTTAATGTAAAATAAAAGATTAACTATCATATGGATTACTACATTATGAAAGCCACACAATATGGTGGCTAGACCTCATCTGACACTCCCTCTTCAAGCTGGGCATAGTCTGAGTGTGGTGGCAAAATGTTTGGCCTTTGTGCTAGGGAGCACCTTAGTCAGCATGTCAGTGAGCATGTCATCAGTAGGACAATAAAGGAGTGCGATAGTGCCATTGTTGACAATATACCAGATAAAATGATATCAGATATTGATATGCTTTGTCCTGGCATGGAATTTTCCATCTTTGACAAGCATGATGGCAGATTGATTGTCACAGTAGAGAGTGGTGGGTCCATCAATGGATCCAAAAAGTTTACTAAAGAGTGAACACAGCCACAACACCTCCTTCACAGTATGGGTCATGGCAATGTATTTGGCCTCTGTCATTGACAGTGCAATGATCTCCTGTGTTTTCACAGACCATGAGATGGGCCCACCATTCAGTATAAATGTATATCTAGAGATTGCATGACAATCCTCATTTGAATTACCATCTGTATCTGTATATCCTCTGAGGCCTGTCTTCTCATCTTCTGGCTGGTACATGATTCCCCAATCAGCAGCACCCTTTAGATAACATACAACTTGCTTCACTGCCTTCCAATGAGCATGGCTGGGATTTTCATTGAAACATGAGAGTGCAAATGTGGCATATGTGATGTCCAGACAGCTTCTGATTGCTGCATGGGTAAGCAAGCCAACTATCTCATGGTATGGGATATCTTGCATTTCAGCAATCTCCTTGGTTGTTGTAGGAGACTGAGACTTGGAGAGGGTGGTATTGGGATCCATGGGTATGGAGAGCAACTTAGCATCATCAAGGTAGTAGTATATGATGATAGAGTCAATGTACAAGCACTGCAAAATAGTAATAGTGTGCCAAGCATGGTTTTACATGATCTCAAATCTGAGCAACCAATGAATCTCACCCATGTCAGATACCTCAATCTGATTCTGCAACTCCTTTTTTGTCTGCTTGAGTAATCCCGAATCACTCATGGCCAATATCATGTCATCAATGTATACAGTGATGATAATGGTATGGTGCCCCTCATGACAGAAGAAGACAGCATGGTCGGATTCAGAGTGTATGAGATCCTGTGACATGAGGATGTCAATCAATTTTTCATACCAGCAATGGCTGCTCTGTTTGAGTCCATAGAGAGACTTGATGAGGCAGAGGATGTGGCCTCCCTGGCCAGCAGCTGTGTAGCCTGGTGGTTGACACATGTAGATTACCCCATTCACTATTGAGGTAGGCACTTTTGACATCAAGTTGGTGGATGTCCCAATTGTTCATGACAGCAGTTGTGAGGACAGCTCAGATTGATGTAAGTTTTGCAACAGGAGCAAATGTGTCAAAGTATTTGATCCCAGGGACTTGGGTGAACCCTTGGGCTACCAAGTGTGCCTTGTAGTGTTCAACATTTCCTAGTGTCCTTTTTTACATGGAAAACCCATTTGCTGCCTACAACATTGGCTCCACTGGACTTATCTACCAATTCCCATGTTCTGGTGTCCTTGAGTCAGCTGAGCTCTTTCTGAATAGCTGCCTCCCACATTGGCCAGTCAGCACATCATCTTGCCTTCTCAATATTCCTTAGCTCCAATCCTTCAATATCAGATACTGCAGCTGCCAATGCAGCTGTATCCAATTCATCACCAGTCACTTTCTCCTTGATTATCTCAGTAATCTTCTTTGGCATGCCCATGGGAAGACTTGCTTGCCCTCAACCAGTTGCAGAACCAGTATCTGCAAGCACATCATACACATATCAGCTCAGTTGGAGAACATGGGAGGAGCATCTAAGAGTGACAGGGGGCACTTGTGGAGGTATGTCAGTATTCATCTGTGACTTTACTAATGTTGTTCTTTGGTTTTCACTTCATACAGAATCATTGGCAGCAATGCCAGGCTTGTCCACACTGCCTGAACACTCCCCCTCAAGGTTTTCATTGCTGTCTACAGCCACCTTATGCACATCAACTGTGAAATGAACATTCTGCTCAACAGTAACAGTCTGGTGTGCAGGCCAGAAAATGTGGTGACCTTTACTTTGCAAGTCAAAACCTACCCAATGCCCTTTGCCAGCTTGATTGCCCAGCTTGGTAGCACTCTTGTTCCAAACCCAAACACAGCAACCCCAGAGTCAGTAGCTAGTGAGATCAGGTGGGCAACCAGTTACAGCCTCAAATAGTGTCTTGCCGTCGAGTGCTTTAGTAGAAGTCCAGTTTTTCAGCCAAACTGCATGATGGAGTGCTTCCCCCCACAAGTATTGGGGAAGCTTGGCATCATGAAGCATCACACAGATCTTTGTGATGAGAATCCCATTGAGCTGCTCAACCACCCCATTGTACTGCAGCATATCATGAATGGTGAGTTTGCATGTTGTCCCTTTAGCTTGGAGATGTGCAGTGAATTCATCACTCATAAATTCCCCCCCTTGGTTGGTATGCAGGCACTTTATGGTGGCATCTCACTGCTGCTCCACCCAGGCCTCATAGTGGCAGTAAGTGATGAAAACTTCAGATTTCATTCATAGGGGGTAGACAGTGGTTTCATGAGTTTTGTCATCTGTAAAAGATACATAGTAGCACTTTCCACCTAGAGATTCCACTGTTGCAGGCCCTCACACATCAGAGTGAATCTTGCCATCATATGTGATCAAGCACTCCCTCTCACATTCCCTTGGAACTGGGTGGCACTTCAATTTTGCAGTGAGACATGAGTCACAGGACAAATTGCTGTCCTCTCCAGTAGGTATGAGAGTGATCCCAGTGACAAAACCTTTGGAAATAAGTTGTCTGGTGGCATCAATGCTGATATGACCCATACAATGATGGAGCTCCTGAGTAGTGAGCCTTCATTCAACAGCATTTGCAATGCCTACTGAGTTAGCATGTTCAACATGATAAAGTCCCTTTGAGGACTTCAGGATCTTTCCAAGTAAGGTACCATCATCAGTAAAAATAGTACAAAATCCCCCACCAAATGTTATGGAACACCCAGCATCATCAATGCACCCAATCAAGATCAGAGTTAAGCTGAGTGTAGGTGCATATAAGACATCAGTCAACCAGATTGTTGATATGTCAGGGCTATTTGGAACATCAATTAGCATGTCACCTATACCAGTAGTACTGAAGGACTGCTGATTCACAGCATCAAAATCATGAGATGGAATGTTGCAAAAGGAAGTAAAATGATTGTGATAAGGAGATAAATGGTATATGGATCTAGAATCATAGAATTCCTGAATAGATTTGTTATCTATCGGTTCAATGGTGGCATATGCAAGTGTGTTAGTGAGATTGCTGGGGGAATCAATGGTCATCAACCCAGTTTCATTGTCATCAACCTCATAGAACCAGTCTTCATCATCCAATTCACAATCTATGAGACCTGGAATGACATCACCATTGCTATCATATTTGTCTAGGGCACAAGTGATCCAGGTACCATCCTCTTCTCACACTGAGCATACAGTTGCACTAGTCCCCTTATGGGATGTCAGAGTCTTTCCCTTTGACTTGCCAGATATCAACTTTTCTCCACCAGTACTCAACCCCTGAGAGCTGTCCTGGAGGGACTGGGACACTGATCCTTCTTGTGGCCTTTTCCACTGCAATTCCAACAGAGTCCCTTAGGTTTGTCCTGTTTTGACTTCCCTCCCTTATTATAGCTTGAAACAGTAAGTGCAATACTTTTCTCTTTTTGGTCAGATTTTGAGTTCATTGCCAAGCAGTCATGTTCCTGAAGTACATAATTCATTAAGTCATCCACTGAGATCTCTTGCTTAAGTAAGTGCACAGCAGATGAAAGGTGGGCAACATAGGTTTGATAGGAGCATGGGAGGGATCAAATAATATTAGAGGTGTATTCTGTTACAGTACAGGATTTTTCCCTGATTTTTCCCATAATTTTCACTATTTTTCCAGCCTTTCTAGGCCTACCCAAACCCTGTATACTGCTGCTTCCACTAGGACCCAACCCAGACTACCAGTACTGCCTCACACAGCCTCATGGAACTCCTGATCCTACATGGCATCCCTGATCCTATATGGAACCCCTGATCCTATCATTTGATCCTATTCCTCCCAACCCAATCATGTAACTTGCTCTGTGATCCTATTCCTTCCAGCCAATAGCATAACAACCTCAAGACCCTGTCACAACTCATCATGAACCACAGCCAATAGCAGTAAGCCCTCTTATCTCAGCTATGCCAGAAGGCTATGTAAACTTATGCATGGAGCTCCTATGGAACTCCTTTTCCTTTTGATCCTATTTATATTCTGTGCATTGCTTTATTTATTGAATCCCAGTGCTAATAGCACTATTTCCTCTTATCTTATTTAAACTCAGGACCAATGGCATATTTAGCTTAGTGTACAAGCAGGGCCACATATGTACAAACAGATGTAAACCCTAGTTTAGTATATAAAGGCACAAAGCCCCACCAAGAGCCTCAGTTTGCTCTCTTGGTGTTTCCCTCCCATCAGTTCACCAGAACTACTCTCTCAATGTGCTCCCATACCAGGATGCTTGGTTGTAGGGTTGACTATTGTCTACCAATGCATACTCACCCAGTCACCTTGTTACTACCACCTAATGACCTCGACATTCTGTCACCAACTCATTGCTTGCATACAACAACCTTGGCTGTTGTTGTTTTGTTGTTTTCTTTTGCCTGGTCTTTGACTGTGATACCATTCAACATCCAGACCCTTGGGCAGTTGTTTCATATTCCACATTCAACAGACTGACACCAACAGCAGCTAGTTCCTCACAGCTGGCTTGGAGTTTGTCAAGGTGAGCTCACAGATCTTCCTTCTTGTTACAACACCAGTACTATACTTATACAAAATGGTACATTATAGTTGTAGTCACTATCCTTGGAACACTTACTGGATCATTGATCTTAATGATCCACTACTAAAACCCTCTAGTTACATAAGAAA
>JBBPKB010000412.1:0-13487 GCA_038089035.1 Boletellus dicymbophilus
CAGGCACAGCGTTGTGCTGTCCCTGCCCTTGCCATAATTGCCCTTGTGGTGGTAGGCATGCTTTTGTTTTGTCCTTGATCTTGCCATTGTCATTGTTGTGGTGGTGGGCACACATTTTGGTTGCCCTCACCCCTGTCATTGTTGTCCTTGCAGCAATGGGCATGCTCTTGTGCCATTCCTGCTGTCACTGTTGTGGTATTTGGCACAATCTTGCATTGTCCTTGTCATTGTCATTGTCCCTGTGGTAGTGAGCATAGCATTGTGCCATTCTTGCCCTTGCTGTCATTGTGGTGGTAGGCACACTTGTATTGCCCTTGTCTCCACCATTGTCATTGTCATCATTATCCTTGTGGTAGCAGGCATGACATTGAGCTGTTCTCTGCATTTTTATCACTATTGTAGTGGTGGGTGCACCCTTGCATTGCTCTCTGAGCCCTTTTTGTCATCATCCTTGTGGTGGTGGATGTGACAGTGTGTTGTCCCCCCTTATGCTGTTGTTGCTGTTGTGGTGGTGGGCACACTTTTGTATTGTCCCTGTTGTAGTCATCCCTGTGGTCTTGTGGTGCTAGGCATGCCCTTGTGCCATTTGTGCCCTTGTTTTTGTCACCATTGTAGTGTTCAATGTGGCACTGAGCTATTCTGTGGTAGTGGGTGTACTCTTGTGTTGCCCTGTGCTGTTCCTGCTTGCAATTGTGGTGGTGAGCATACTTCTGTATAGCCCTTGCCCTTGCCATCATTGCTGTTGTGGTGATGGGCATGTATTCATGTTGCCCCCACTGTTTTTGTCATTGTCCTTGTAGGAATGGGGATGCCTTTGTGCTATCTCTGCCCTCATTGTCATTGCCATCATGGTGTTGGGTGTGCTCTTGAGTTGTCCTTGCCCATAGTGTGGATACACTACTGCATTGTCCCCATCCCTGTTGTTGTCATTGCTGCAGTGGTGAGCAAGTGGGTGTGTTGTTCCTGCCCTTATTGTAGTCCTCATTATGATTGTGTCATGCCTGCCTCCTTAATATGGTGGAGGATACACAGCTGATGATGCATTGGCCCTGCTTGGGTACACTAGAGGTTTAGGGCCTTGATAGCAGAAAGTTAAATGCATGAGGTTTGAAATTGCAGAAGGTCAAAAAAAGGGTGGTAGCACCAAGGAAGTATGACAGTGTGGAGAATAAATGTGCTGATGTAACTGTTAAACTGATGATGAATGGGTATGTGCTAACTCCAATAAACTCCAGAGTCAGGAGTTGGCTGGACAGGACTTGGCTTCACCATATGTGGTGCACCCTTACACAAATTCCAATGTCCTGAATTTCATGAGAGACAGAGGTGGTGGTTAACAGTTGTAAACAACCACCAACAGTCAAAGGTCAAAGGGAGTCAACTCAGAGAGACAGAAATCAGAGGGGCAAGGTTGAAGACAGGGAAGTTAAGTCAATATTCAAACTAAGGAAAATACAGGGCAGGTTCTATGGAGTTTATATATGAAGGTGAAAGTATTACTAAGGTCTGGGTGGGAGAACAAGAAGAATCTAGAAAGTCAAAAGTTAACATGCACTGAGCATCACCTTGGAGCTGCACTCCTTGGTGAGCAATGGTGTTGGGATATGAAAATGGAAGATGAATAATTAAAAATGGAGGATGTCATGCTGAGTAAAGTATGTATGAGAGGAAAAGGGGTCATGATGGAATATTATCATAAGTGTCCAAATAAGGTTAAACTATGAATAAAAGGAAAATAAACCAGAGGTACAATAGAGTTTTAATGGAAATGATGGAGTTTGACTTGTAGATTCTCAGGATGAGACAGTATCCCTCTTTTAGGCCTGAACCTCTAAAGGCTGATACTCATATCACATGACCTTTGTTGATCCAAGTGGAGTTAGAAAAAAATCATAGTGGGATAAAAGACTGGGTTTGAGTAGAATGCTTCTTCACACCTGAGGCACAGCTGAAAATTTACACACAACATACTGAAAACTTACTAATCAATGGATTGCACCTGAGTTAACTAATATTTTCATGTGAGGAATGGATGAACTGATTTTGAAAAAGTAATACAAAATGTTTTATCTGAATATTTTTTAACATGTTTATAATCTGTTAGCCTTCCCATCTCCAAGTTTGTAACCAGCAAAATGAATAATGACCATATCCAACGAAATAGATAAAAAATGCACTACATATTATTCACACACACACATATATTCATTTTGGATATGGAATGCATGTTATGACCTCAGGTGCAAGACCTTAAGTACCACACTAGCTGGACAATCTTACAGCTCTCACTGTAGCTGGTGAGGTAAAGAAATGAAGTGTGAGTTAGACTGACAAGGACTGACAGGACTGACAACTGGACTGACACCAGACTGACAGTACTAATAGTTGTGAGGAAAGTGTAGCTTTAGTCCTTAATACTCTATAGCTCAAGTCTTGCAACTGAATGCCAACAGGAATACAAGTGGATTAGGCTAAGGTAGATGGTACATGCAAGCCCCTATTTATACTCTAAGGATTATATGCACAGGCCAAGCTGTGTGATGTCCTATGATCTAAATAAGGTGCTTAGTTACCAAGTGTGCCCAGCATAATACAAAGGTGCATTGGGATATTGTACAAATTTAGATAAGGAGGCAAAAGAAGAGAAGTGTAAGAAGAAGGTAAATGAAAATACATAACAAGTAATAAGTAGGTTTTGGTAGTTCTTCTATATAGAAGTATGTATCCCAAGGGTAATGACTACAACTATAGTGTACTATTTTGTAGTAAATGGGCAGTATTGTAACACAATGTCTATTAATACTATTATAGTCACAGCATTAGATCACACATCCCATAGTCACAGTCACATGACATCCATTAACTTTTTAGATTCACCTTCATTGAGAAGACTATTGTGTTATTGAGCAGGACAAGTGCCAAGAAAAGCTCTAGCTATAAAAGGCTCACTGTAACCTGAGGATACTTGTAGTCACTAAAGAAGGAGTAAGTAAATTACAGTAGTGCAAAGTACAAGTGATTATGTAATCTCAAAATAAGTGTAAACCACTAAATAATTCCAACAGTAGCATCATGTTGACTGCCAGGTAATCCAAGAGCAAAATCAATGATCTGTAAACCTGGTGTTAAAACAATCTAAGAATATTAGTAACACTAAAATAGCAAGAAGATTAGATGTGACATACTTGGACATTCATAGGACAGTTAGATTTGCAATCACACCAAGTATTTCTAGGGTCACCAGAGCTCAGTTCAGTTTGGTTCAGGGGCTATTTTGCCTGAACCAAAACCAAAACCAGTTCTTAACTTTAAATTTGTATTAATATTTTTCAACAACAACTTTCAGATGACATTTTTATATTATATACATATTTATACATCCTCTACAGTCCATAGTCATGCTCAAATGTCCTCAGGAAAAAAACACTGAAAAAAATGCTAAGTACCATAGCAAGCTCAATTCTCATTTGTCATCACCTACTCCATTCACTTATTTGTATGCATGTGTGTACACTCTTATGATTTCTTTCTTTCTTCATGGACTACACTTTTTCACTTGTATCTTTCTTTGATCATTTGGCATAGATGCTTCATCATGATGTCACTTCTCATGTTGTCATCCTGATTACACTTTCATCTGCTCCAACATGGACTTCTTCTATTCTATTTTTTCCAATTATGCTTAATCTTCTTGATTATGCATTCATCCATTCCAACATGGACTTCTCTTTCTTGCAATCTCACTTACTCATTCTGATTAGGTGATTGTCTGTTTGATCACAGACTTATTTTACCATTCTTGTATTTCTAGATATTGTTATGACCTTCAGGCACAAGCCCTTAGATACCACACTGGCTGGACAATCTTATAGAAACCACTATAGCTGGTGAAGTAATGAGAAAGTGTTGAGTGAAAACAAGACAGAGATAGATGATAGCTTTGTCCTTAATACTCTGTAGCTCAAGCCTTGCAACTGAATGCCAACAAGAATACAAGTGGATTAGGCTGAGGTAGATGGTACATGTGAACCCCTATTTATACCCTAAGGAGTATATGCACAGACCAAGCTGTACATATTCCTACAATCTAAATAAGGTGTTGAGTACCAAGTGAGCCCAGGATAATATAAGAATGCAATGGGGTTATTGTACAGGTTTAGATAAGGAGGAAATAGAAGAGAAGTGTACAGGAAAAGTAAATAAGGATATGTGTTTGGAGATAAGAGGGTTTTAACCTAGGATCATTAGGATCTATGATCCAATAAGTGTTCCAAGGGTAATGACTACAACTATAATGTACCATTTTGTATAAGTATAGTACTGGTGTTGTAACAGATATCATACAATTCCTTTAGCCAATACCTTTCTTTCTCACATCATATAATATTCCTTTTCCATTTTCAATCCTTGGCCTATGTGCCATCCTCTGCAGTATTTAAACCCTTAAATAGCCCCACTTGTACCCTAAGCTAGATCTACTTGAGTCTTGCAATCTACTAGTCTACTTTTGATTTCTTAGAGAGCTCACTTTGTTGAACCCTTTGCTCAACACTTCACCAATTAGAACACTGGATTAAATCCTTCCTTGAAGGTAGTTTTCTTAGATGTTGCTCCTTGGTAGCTGAATGATTATCTTTTCAAGTCTACACTTGTCCCTACCTAGACCAAGCATAACACACATTCTATGTTAGCACACAATGGAACAACCTACATCATCATTTGTCACCACCTGTCATACATGCAGTGTAGTATTCCATTCTTTACAGTATACAAGGCCCCCTATGTCATAGTTATACAATTGTTGTCTTCCATCATGCAAATGGTTGCATTCCCTACATCTACTTACTCATTCTTGGCACTTCAACATTCTGGTGAATGTCTGTTGGTCCCATGGCTGTGCACACACTTGCTATCCAAAGTTTACCACCATGCCAGCAATAAGTAGAAGACAACATTAACACAAAGCTACAGTGACCTCCAAAACCATTGCAATGCCTAACCTCAATGTGGTACACAAAGCACACCACCAACACCCATGGGAATATCACTTTGCTTTAGTGATATAAAAGGAAGTACATACTCCTAGCTTGTGATTTGGACTAGTGGCTATGAAAATACACCTTTTTGAGAGTAGACAAAATCTGAATAAACTGAATAAGATTTGGTCTGGTTTAATTCTACAAACAAGTATACAAATACAAGGAGTATTTCAGAGTTTAAAAAAATTCACACACCTCTTGATTCTCAACCACAATTATCATGAGATCTCTCACTTCTGCTAAAAAGAACACCATCATCTCTATGTTGGATGCAAGTCAATTTTCCCACTCAATTGCTGCTACCACTGGTATATATGTCTCTACTATATTGAAGTTGCTCTCTAAGAAGCATTCTGAGCTCCAAAAGTCTATATTAGGCTGCCAATCTAAGCTTTCCCTTGCCAATATGTGCCATCCCATTCATCTTATGTATTTCCACTCAAAAGTCAGAAAATGCTATTCAGGTGACCAAAGCCCTCACCAATATTGTCAACCAACCCCTCTCCACTAGTATAGTTCACCAACACTTGAAAAGGTATGGTATAACAGCTGTAGTCAAGTCCAAACACCCTCTTCTCTCTACCAGCCCTTGTAAAGCTCATTTGGATTTTGCCTATGCTCATAAGGACTGGACCATAGAGGACTGGAAGAAGGTAGTCTAGTCTAATGAGGCCAAAAACAATTGTCTGGGGTCAGATGGATGCAAGTAGGCTTGAAAAAAGACAGGTGAGGGGCTCAATGATAGACTAGTGGATGAAACTCTCAAGTTTGGAGAAGGTTTCTTGATGATGTGGGGTTGTATGATTTGGCAGGGAGTTGGCTATGCTGCTATGATTGGTGGTAGGATGGATAGTGACCCAAATCTTCAGATTTTGAAGGATGAACTCATGAATGTTTCATGGTCTTAATTCTTCTAACACCATATTTCAGCAAGACAATGACCCCAAGCATACCTGCAAGAAGGTTAGGGAGTGGTTAGAGGAGCAGGAATTTAGGACTATGTTATGGCCTGCACAGTCTCCTGATCTAAACCCCATGGAACATCTCTGGGGCTATCTCAAGAGGAGGCTTGCAGAGCATAAACATCCTCCTAGTGGAATTCATGCATTATGGAAAAGAGTTGAAGTAGAGTGGGAGAGGATATCAGTTGAGGAGTGTCAAAAGTTGATTGAAAGCATGCCTAGAAGGATTCAGGCAATGCTCAAGACAAAAGGGGGCTATACCAAGTATTAATATATCCAGAATACCATCTTTATTTTAAAAGGTGCAAAACTGTTCCAAAGGTATCATTGGATTAAAATAGGTGTATGTCCACAGTCACTGGTCCAAATCACATGATCTAGGAACTGATTTGTAGCTAGGAGTATGTACTTCCTTTTATATCACCAAAGATATGTGATATTCCTATGGGTGTTGGTGGTGCACTTTGCACACCACATTGAGGTTAGGCATTGCAACAGTTTTGGAGGTCACTGTACATCCACAATCACAGGGATAATGACAATGGTTACAATGCAAGAGCATGTCAACCACCATAAAAGTGATAACATTAAGTGGGGGATGGCACAATGCCATGTCTACCACTACAAGTGTTATGACCTCAGGTGCAAGACCGTAAGTTCCACACTGGCTGGCCAATCTTACAGCTCCCATAATAGCTGGAAAGATCAAAGAGTAGAGGTGCAACTGACACAATGTAGTGTGACTGACTAGGTCAAGCATAACTGACACTATGTAGCATGACTGACAAGTGTTGGAAAGTGTAGCTTCACTCCTTAATACCTTGTAGCTCAAGTCTTGCAACTGAATACCAACAAAGATACAAGTGGATTAGGCTAAGGTAGATGGTACATACAAGCCCCTATTTATACTCTAAGGAGTATTTGCACAGACTAAGCTGTGTTGTATCCTACAATCTAAATAAGATACTGGCAACCTAGGGTGCCCAGCTTAATACAAATGTGCATTGGGAAGTATGTACAAGTTTAGAAAAAGAGGAAATAGAAGAGGAGTATAAGGGAAAAGGAGATAAGAGTAAGTACAAAGGGGTTAGGGGTTTTTGAGTAGTTGTAGTACCAAAAGTAAGTATCATAAGGGTAAGTACTACAACTATAGTATACCATTTTGTAATAAATGGGCAGTGTTGTAACACTACCCCCCCCTCTAAGATGGGGGTCACTACCACCTAAGTAAAGAAAAGAAATAAGTAAGTAAAAAGTTACAAAAAAGTGAAAAATAAAAGGGAATTTGAGTCCATAAATAAGCATTGCACAAATTAAAAAATTGAGTCCATGATCTCAGTTCCACTCTCCTGGTATGCTATTACTTCATGAGTGTCCTGAATTGGGAATCACCTCAGGGCCTAAAATGCCCACCTCTGCTGGCACATCTCCTCATAAGGGATTCTAGCCATAGTCTGCCTGTGAGTTTGGGTCAAAATGGTAGGGTTCACCTGTGATGATGATAAAGCCCCAAGTAGAGCAGAAAAATGAATAAAGGGAGGGCAGGCACTGGAGGTTGACCACCAGATGACAAAGGTGGTGATAGTGGTGATGTCAATGGTGAGATTGGTGGCAAGGAGGACAAAGGAGGTGAGGAGGACAAGGAGAGCAACAAGGATGGAGGAGAACATGGTGATGATGATGGAAAGGTGATGGAAGGTATGGAGTTGATTAAATATCTGATCCAGACTCCAGATCCAAATGAGAATCCTTTTTAGGAATAATGTCCAGGCTGATAGGACAGAACAGGGATCCAAACAGTTGAGAAGAGATACCACATAGTTTGTGTGGAGTAGAGGGGTGAGATCAGCAGTAGTTGTCAATCACTTGTGTTGCATGAGGTAGATGTGATTCTGGTTCCCATGTATGATCTGTTTTGTCCCATCCTTTCCAGTGTACTAGGTATTCTAGGTGTTTTCCTTTCATCCTAGACCTTGCTATGTAATCAACTTTGTACTCTTCATACCCTTCCTCTGAAACTTCAATAGCATCTAGACAGAGTACTGGTTTCCTAGGAAGTACATCACAATAAGATTTTATGTGAGATATGTTTATGGTTGGATGGATCATCATGGTTTTGAGTAATCAAAATATAACAGCACTAGGAAGGATCTTTGTTATGGCATCAGGTCCTATCTATTTTTGGGTCAACTTTTTTGCTATATAGGGGAATTTGAGATGTTCTGTTGACAACCATACTTTATCCTCAATTTGGTAATTGGGTGTTTCTGATCATCATTTATCCCCCTGAATACACATCCTAGATCATGCTTCTTCTAGAGTGTCTTGTACTTCCTTATGGCTTTTAGCACACTCTTTTCCATATTGTCCTCTTAGTTCCATTGCTATTCCTTTGAATCTGAGGTGAGGGAAGTAGTTTTAAGTCAGTGGCAGTAGATAGGGAATTGTTGTGATGAAATTGTACCAATTTAATCCATTCCATCCAATCTCCTTGCTTCTTGGCAACATATGAATGTAGGTATTGCTTGAGATCTCAATTGATCTGCTCTGTCTGCCCATCTGTTTGAGGGTGATAAGCAGTGAAGATTCATTGGATGATGTCGAGGAGTTTACAAAGTTCCCAAGTAAAGTCCAAAGTGGATTATGGTCCTCCATTTGAAACAATTGGAGAAGGAAGTCCATGAATGCACCAAACATAATTGTGGAAATAAGAAGCTAATTCATTAGAGGAAGTGGTTTTGAAACAGGAAATGAATACTACTTCTTTGGAGAATTGATCTATAATTACACAAATGGAATCAAACTTGTTTGAAGAGGGTAAACCAGTAATGAAATCTACAGAAAGATCCATCCGGGGTTTCAAAGGTACAGGTAAGGGTAATAGTTTACCAACTGGTGCCTTTGAGGATCCCTTTGTTTGGTCTGGCAATTGTCTACATAGAGTTTAGTGTCTTTGGTGACTCCAAGCCATGAGAAATATCTAGTAAGTAAATGTAATGTTCTGGCTTGTCCAGAATGACTGGCCAATGGTGAATCATGGCAAATATTAAGTAATTCTAACTGTAATTTTTCTGGAACAAAGACTTTTTTGTTTTGGTTAAGAAATACTGAATCAAAAAAATCAAGGGTATCATAAGCAAATATAGGTATTTCTTAGTTTTTCTTTTTTGTCTCTTTTTGTATTTTATCATAAAAGAAGGGGAAATGGAAATGTTGTTAATGAAAAGGTTCTCAGGCAATGCAGTAATGTTGGTGTTGTGATCAGTGGCAGCATTCCCATGATCTGGTCATCTAGAAAAGCATCTGCTCTTCTGTTTGATGATCTAGGTTTGTATACAATGGTATAGTTGAATTCTTGTAGTAAAGTGTGCCACCTAGCCTGCTGTCCAGATAGTGTTTGAGGACATTTCCAGTACTCCAAATTTTCATGATCTGTCCAGATCTCAAAGTTTGGTCTACCAGTGAGATAATGACACCATTCTTCTAGCACCCTAATCACCACAAGAAGTTTTTTGTCACAAATGGGGTAGTTTTGTTCTTGTGCACTGAAAGAGTGTGAAATGAAAGTGCTAGGCCACCAAAGTCCATCTTCTCCTTTCACTGATAGTACACCTCCTGTTGCTATGTCACTAGCATCAGTTTCTATCCACATTTCCTGGATAAGCAAGTAAAGAGGCAGTCATAAGGGTCTTCTTTATCTGATCAAAGGCTTGTTGTTGATCGGTGTTCCATTTCCATGGGGTGTCCTTCTTTGTGAGGTCATTAAGCAGACAAGTGATCTGAGAGAAGTTTTTGATGAATCAACAGTAATAATTGCAGAGTCTCAGGAAAGATTGCAATTGTTTGAGGTGTGTGGATACCAGCCAATCCAATACTCCTGCCACCTTCTTTTCCTGCATCACAACTCCTTCCTTGGAAACCACCATCCCTAGGAAATCAACCTTATCTTTGGAGAAGGCACACTTCTCTGGTTTGACATAAAGATCATTTTCTCTTAGTCTCCACAGAACTTCTTTTACTGTCTCTTCATGTTTTTCCTTTGTTTTCCATGCTGTAAATACTAGTACATCATCTAAATAGATGATCAAAACTAAGTACATATCATTAAAGATGTTGTTCATCATTTGCTGGAAAGTGGAAGGCAAGTTAGTCATTCCAAAATACATAACAGTTGGTTCATAGGATCCAATTGGAGTTATGAAGGCTCCTTTCCATTTGTCTCCTTCTTTTATGCAGACATTGTTGTATCACCACCTTAGATCCAATGCAGTGAACATATCAGTGCCCTTCAGGCAATCAATTAATTGTAGGATCAGGGGTAGTAGATACACATTTTTGACCATTCCTTCATTAAGATATTGATAATCCATGACTAATTGCTTGTCTCCTGTCTTTTTGGGGATAAAGAAGACTGGAGATGTTTGTGGGGGCTTAGAAGGTCTAATGTAACCCTTTTTTAGTTCTTCACTGACAAATTTTTGAATCTCTTCCATTTCTGGTTCTGATAATGGAATGACCCTTCCTTTCTTTGGTACAAAGTTGGGTTTGAGATCTATGGCATGATCCTAAGGTCTGCATTCAGGTATTCTTTCTGACTCCTTTTATGAGAAGACCTCTAGGTAGTCATGGTATGCTTTAGGGACTAGGTCCTTTAGACCATCCTTGATAGTGCATATAGGAAGGGGTACTGTTGCTGGGTTTGGCATTTGATGATGTCATAATAGATTACAATATGAGGTACAACAAGTGAAACATAATTGTTGGGTCACCCAATTGATCTCAGGATTGTGCTGGTAAAGCCAATCGCATCTGAGCATCATTTGGTGAGTTCCTAAACTAGAAACAAATGCATCCAAAGGTTTTTAATGCCCTTGGAATGAAACAATTAATGTTACATAATGGGTGATCATACCATGTTGTTCACAGCCAAGGGTGTAGGTAAGAGATGTTTGGTAATCCCCTGGTGATTGTCTCATTTTTGGTCAATGAAAGTCTGGCATGCTCCTGAGTCCAGGAGTGCTTCCAAAGAGGATTGCCACCATTGTCTATTTCATTTGAACATTAGTCTCAAGGGAAGTGACATTTTGCTGCTAATAGAAAGAGTTCCAGGAGAGATAGTTCAAGAAAATACTTTGGGGTTGGAGGATTTATATAGAAAAACCTTTCCTTACTTGTAACACAAGGGAATAGAGCACACCATTTTTTAATTTCAGTGCCATGCTCCATGGAGTTGCTCTTTCAGAATGAAAATAGATATTTCATAACACTGTATTTAACATACATGTGGGAAAATCAGAATCAGTACAGTCTATACACAATTCCTCCAAACTCATGATGTCCATATCCCCCTGTTTAGTAATAGAAGAAGAACTAAGTCCATGTCTCTGAACACCCCCAATATTCAGAGACAACTTTATTTTAAAGATTCTGCAGCTTTCTCTTTCACATCAACTTCCAATCTATCCCTTCAGTATGCTTCTGCTTCCTCACCAGTGTAGGCAGCATGCAAGTTGACATCTTTTGCACTGGTGGAATTGGTAAAGGTCTTCTGGGGTAATGAGCCTGTGCTTCTACCACTTCTTTGGCTATTAGTGATGTTTCAACATATGTGCCATAATAAGGATCCCAGACCTATTGCCTGATCTGAGATTTTGGCTTACATGTGGCTGATTTCCTATTAGGATTTTGGAAACAGCTAGGCCAGATATGATCCTGCTTTCCACAGTCATAATAGGTATGTGTTTCCTTATTAGGGGTTTGAGCATCTATCTCTATTGGTGCCCCTCTTTCTGGCTGAACTCCAGTGCATGTGAAGTGGTGAGAAGGTAGAGGACCTCTGGGTGGTGGATAACATCCCTAGTTTGTCATAGGATGATTAATCAGAAGAGATCTTTCTAGAGCCATGCATTCCATATTTCTCCTAATCTCCCTTAAGGTCCTTTCCCATGAGTTGTAATCATTGGCAATAGTATGAAGCAATGCAAAATAGTAGATCTTATAGTCCATGGCTCACTTTAGCAGTGTTTCCACATGATCATTAGTAATATCTGCTTCATTCATGAGATTATCAAATTGCTGAAGGAAGGTGTCAATGGGGAGGCCATTCTGTTGTAGGGCCTCTAATTTTTTGAAGGCCTCATAGGCAAGTACTTCAATGTGAAAATATTCACATACTGCTTCTTCAAACACATCCCATTTGGCCAGGCATCTTCCTCATATCTGAAAGTCCCCTTGGTTCCATCTTCCTTTACCTCATAGTGAGCTTCTTTGTCTAGGAAGTGTTCCATGATAACCTGAGCATATTGTTCTGCCTGTCCTTCCATCCTACTAACCACTGAAATGATTTGATATTTGTGATGCTTCCATTTTATGCACTCTTTCCAGGCTCAAATCTTGAGCCACCATGTACAAAATGCAAAGTGATCTCTATTCCATTTCTCTGGATCTGCAATCTTCTTGGTGTAATCACTTCCTTTGTCTGTTACAATACAGGGTTTTACTGGTATTTATGGCAGTAATTATCCTTATTTGTTCCCCTATTTTTCCCTATTTTTCCTTATTTATTACAGCCCTTCATGCCTCCATCTCTCTCAGACTACCATTTCCATTACACTTCTTATCCTATTTATTTACCTTTCCTTTTTCATTCCTTTCCTTATTTATTTGCCTCTGGCTTTCCAATGCATTGCTTTGCAGCCTTCTGCTTGGCTATGCATGGCTGTCCAACACAGCCACCCCACACAGCCATATGCCAGTGTGCAACTACTTCCATACAGCTCCTCCCTATGGAATACTGCCTATACAGATCCCTGTTCTCAAACCAGGACCACACAGCACAAGACCTATGCACCAAACCAGTGCATACTAGTGCATACCTGTGTCTACCAGTACATACCTGTGCATGTCTGTGCAAACCTATGCACAAACCTGTGCTTACCAGTACAAGGCTATGTACATGGAACTCCTTATGATCTGCTTCTGCTTCCATTCTGCTTTCCCATGCTATTTATATCTTGATCCTATTTATTCTGGCTCAATAGCATATATCACTCATTGATCCTACTTTCCCCAGCCAATGGCAATAGTTGCTCATGAGTCATAATGACTTATGATGAATTCTGTTACAACACCAGTAGAATACCTATTTAAAATGGTACACTATAGTTGTAGTCATTACCCTTGGAACACTTATTGGATCATTGATCCAAAAGATCTGCAAGTAAAACCCTCTAGTTACATAACTAATACCCTTATTTACCTTTCCTGTACACTTTTCTTCTATTTCCTCTTTATCTAAATCTGTACACATCCCCATCACATTTCTGTATTAACTTGGGCTTACCCGGTACTTAGCACCTCATTTAGATCATAGGAAAGCATACAGCTTGGTCTGTGCACATACTCCTTAGGGTATAAATAGGGGCTCACATGTACCATCTACCTTAGCCCAATCCACTTGTATTCTTGTTGGCATTCAGTCGCAAGG
>JBBPKB010000413.1:0-13476 GCA_038089035.1 Boletellus dicymbophilus
GTTCTTGCATTATCCGCTCCGAATCCTTAGATGCGCTGATTTTTTGTTTCAGGTGCGCGCGAGCGTCCTCGTCGTAAGTCCCTGGGGCTGGCGCCGTATTGCCGTTGACTGCGGTGAGTCCGGCGTTGCGGTTCGCGGCCTCTCTATTTCGCTCCCCCTCGAACGCAATGTCCGGGGAGTTGCTATCGTCGTTCGCGGGCGTGTTGGGCAGCTTTGGCGGCGTTTCCGCAGTTGTTCCCGATTGCGCATGCGCCGTCGCGCTGCGCTTCTCCGCTTCCGACTCTATTTGACCTTCTCGACCTTTTCCGATCCGACTTGTTCCATCTCGCCCTCTTTTCCTCGCGCTCTCAGCTGCGTCGGGGGGCTCTGTGGGCTCGCCTGGATGACGTCTATCGTCACCCGGCGCATCCGCAGGGTCTTCCGATGATCCCATTGGATTTCTGTTGTCGGCCGGTGGGTCTAGGTGGCTGCGCGGCGCGCTCCATGCGCTCGCGTTGATCTCGGCTTTGCTGTAAGGGTCCTGAGTGACCTTGGTGCCGTCTGAGATGTGCGGTCGAGTTCTGCTCGCCGCGCTCGTATGGGCCTCGGTTTTGCCACATTGGTCCCGAGTGACCTTGGCGTGAATTGAGTTATGCGATCGAGCTGCGCTCGCCGCGCTCATATAGTGAGTCGATTTGCTGCACTTTTGACCTTCTTCATCGCAGGATGTGGCTTCGCTGGGCTTGGCGTCCGTGTGGTCGACGTCGTTGTCACCATCTCTGTTTCGGCTGTCCACTGCGGTAAGTCTCCTCCTGGCTATCGCGTCTGTGGCTCCATTGCCCAGATCGCGTATGCCATACTCTGCGCCCTCAGTTTCTTTTCCGCTTCCCTCGCTGCCTGCTGAGTTCGACTCTTTCGTCGACTCTTCTTCGGCCTCGCCTATTCTCTCTTTGAGCGGCTTGCCTGGTCTTTCGTGCGATGCGCCCGATGGCGCTGCTGACTCAGCGCGTGTAGCGCTCGTGGTTGGGGTGTCGACGGCTGCGTTGCGCGATCGCCGACTGGTCGTTTGGAGTTGGATGCGCGGGCGGCTGTCGCATGCTGGTTCGTCCAGGGCGATCTTTGTGACTTCGAGCTCTTGAGGCTCGTTTGGTCTGCCTATAGGTGCCGGGGGTGTAGAGTAGTTGTGTCGAGGATACTTGTAGCTTTCGTTGGTGGCTGGTATGCGCACCGTTATGCCCGTTCGCTCGGCTATGCTCGATTCGGCGTTAGATATCGCCATATTCCCCATTTCGGCTGCGCTCTCTCCGTCGACTTTTGCGCGTGAGTATTTGGGCGCTGCGCTAGTTATTTGCCCGGGGGTGGTCTCGCCATTGGGTTCGACCTGCGCATTTGCGGGTGGACAAATTTGGTCGCCGCTTATGCCCGATCTTGGCGCGTGAGTTCCTGACATGCCTGGTTCCTCCATCGTGGCCGTTTTGGTCGTTCCGTCCTTTGGTGCACCTTTGCGAGTGTGCGCGGCGCGTCCGGTCCTGGTCCGTTTGCGGTTTTGCGCTGCGGGGCGGTCCGGTTTGGGTGCGTCCTCGGCGTGGCTGTGCGACGCGTTAGGTGCGCGCGCGTTGTCCATAGTCTCGTCGCATAGTTCAGCTGTAGTCTGATTAGAGTTAGCTGGCGGGTTGAGTACAATGGGTTGATTGTCGCCGAATATGGATGCGAGTTGGCGGAACATGTCGTGAGCGTATTCATACTGCATGACGAAGGAGAGGAGGGTGTCGGAAATATCTGCGAAAATAATGAGTTTCGCAAGGGAATTTGCTGAGTTCCATTTTGCGAGTTCCTGCGAGTCGTTCGGCCTGGGCGCTGCACCGGCGCGGTGGCTGAGTACGCCTTCTGCTGCCGCGGTCGCGAGAATTTGGTCGCGGTAAATTTGCCAATCAAGGCATTCACGCGCGGACCTTGGGAATTCGAGCATTTTCACTTGACTTTTGAGGTATGGGGGATCTTCTCTGCGAATTAGGCGTGAGCAGGGCTCATAACCTATTGGAAGTTGCCAATAATTGTTACTGGTCGCACAGAGGTCTCGACAGAGAAAGACCCAAGTCCTATGGAACCCTCAGTAGATGTCAAGCTAGGAAACTCGAAGGTTTGTACGCTCTAAGCTTATCTAATAATTACCATAAAAGGTAACCTAATGCGTGCTAGTCAAAAAATAACAACAATGATGTTATTTTCTGACGATATTTCTATAGGCCTGTGAGTGCTCTGATTGGTCGATGATGGTTTTAGCGAGTGCAGGACCCTTAAATAATAACGCTAACCAAACGGAGACGCAACAGTTAGCACTTTTTGTCGGCTATGAATTGTAGATGTTGGTCAACGGGCCGCGACGTGTGCGTTATATGCCAGCCGACTATTAGTACCCTTGTCAGTCACCAGGAGTCATTGACGGAGGTAAGGCGAGACCTGGCGTATAAAATACGCTCGTGGGATACCCGTTCCCCCAGTCCTGCTAATTGTTCAAAAAACCCGGAAGTGTATTTTATCAATTGTGCCAGACTCCATATTTCTGAATCGTCTAATCGTAGGCATGAAAGTTACAACCACGTCATCGAAGCAGTGAGGTATGGCGGAAACATTATTTTTGAACATACTGGCACGTCTTGTTCCGAGGATTCGATGAATGTATAATATTGCCGGATAAGTCTACAGGATCATTCGTTTTGAAGAGCCTAGCCCAAACCAGAGTGCGGAACGTGGCGGTCGATAATCAATCAACGATCATGATGGTCGGCGATAGTGGTAAGCGAGTACTTAGATACTGCAGATGAAGTGGAAGAGTTGATGCCGAGGCCTGAGGGCGTGATGACCCATAGAGTTACGAACAACAATGACTATGTACGGTCGAGGCAGGTGGACTGAGGTCAGGTTCGACTGACTCTCCACCGTGACTGCCCTTAGATCCTTTTGCCAGTTCGAACAAACTAACCAAGCTTCTTTTACAGCAACGGCCTGAGATAAGCAGATCTAGCCTCCCATTTATTTCCGTTGCTTCTCTCGTGTCATGATAACGGAGATCAGGATATCACGCGAGTCAATCAAGAGCCTCTCTTTGGAGAAATATTCCTGCATTGATTATCAGGGGTCTCGTGCTCTTGCCCTCGCCCAATAACCCACGATCACATAAAAGCGGGGTGATCTCATTCTTCTCGGGTCGTTCGTCCTTTGTCACTAAAAACCATGTCAAGCCTGTCCATCGTGCACTGGAACGACGTGTATCGTGTCACACCTCAAAAGGCTTCGCCAAACGGTGACACCGTCGACGTCACCCAGTTCGCCGGCCTCTTGGAGGACATTCGAAGTAAGTGGGCTGTGAGATCAGATGGCGCTCGCGATGGTCTTTCCTTCTTCTCTGGTGATTTGTTCTCGCCATCGGTGGAGAGTGCAGTAACCCGAGGAAGTCACATGGTGAGATAAGACCTCATCATGCGCCACGGCCCTCTGAGGTTAACGTGGTATACATGCGTAGGTTCCAGTGATGAACGAACTTGCCCCGGATGTCGCGCAGACCGGTTTGTATATCATCGTGCTAGCTTGTGCGGCCACTCTGCTAATCGAAATTTTCAAGGCAACCATGAATTCGATTTCGGTTTGGATCAAATGCGATTTGTTGAACGATTCCGATACTGAGTAATGTTCCGCCGCAGGATATCCACATCTTTCGGAATTGGTCGCTGATTCGAAGTTCGTAAGTCGACCTTTTAACTTGGTGGGACTTTAGGCGTCCATCTCACCCGTCTTCTAAGCCCTGGCTTTTGAGCAACATCGTGGACGAGAAAACTAACGACGTCCCGAAATCCTTACATCTCTTCACGGTTCTAGAGCGTTCTGACGTCAAAGTCGGCGTCGTTGGCCTCGCAGAAGAGTACGTGTTCAGCGGCGTCACAGTGAAGACCGGCAACTTACAGTTATTTCTTTTTTAATAGAGATTGGATCAGCACAGTACCCGCATGGCCATCCAACTTCAAATACAAGGACATGGCAAAATCTGGTATAGAATTGTCACAACTGTTGCGCGGGGAACAGCATCAATGTGACATCATTATCGCTTTGACTCACGCTCGGTAAGAAAATCGGGTACTACTGCGTTCGAAGGATTTGCTGATGAATTACTTAGAGTACCAAATGTAATGTAATGATTCGGCTAACGAAAATAGTCGCTCACTTTCCTTGCCACAGGACATCCAACTGGCTAAAGATTTGTTAGCGTTGTCCCCCTCTGCTCAAGAGACTCGTTCCATCGCTGGCGAGCACGGTGTAGACATCATCTTGGGCGGTCACGATCATCTTTACTTCGTGTCAAAAGGTGTAACCGCCTGGGACGGATACGATACTTCGAAACCCGGAATTGGAACTGAAGGAGACAAGGGTGATGTTCTGGTGATCAAGAGTGGAACTGACTTTAAAGAACTCAGCGAACTCACACTAGAGCTTGAAGACACCCCTCCAGGTAGCATCAGAAAGAAAGTGATCAAAGTTGTCCAGGGTCAGTATTCACCGATATTTTACTCATACGGATAAGTTACGTTGGAGTCCAGGTAAACGCCATATAATCCAGCCTGGCATGCGTTCTTCCGAGAGCATGCAAAAAATCCTTCACAATGTACTGTCCTCGGTGTCTGATAGTCTGAAAGCGCCTGTATGCATCTCTGAAGTCGATCTTGATTTACGATCCCATTTCTTGCGCACAGAGGAGGTATGCTGATTCTGTCAGTTAATTTGGATGACCTTATCCTGTCCAGACTGCAGCAGGAAACTGGATCGCAGATGTCCTGAGACATGCATATGACGACGCACTGTATACACTATGTGGTAGCGGCTCTGATGGGGTCCTTATATGTGCTGGAACACTACGAGGAGACACTGTATATCCAGCAGGTATGGATCTTTCTACAAACAATAACTTAGTCACTAAATTCTTCTTCAAGGGGAGATTACCTTGGGAAGCATTCTAGGAACTTTGCCCTTCGATGATCCCACCATCGTACTTGAGCTAGACGGTGAATCCTTGTGGGATGCACTCGAAAGTGGATTGTCCAGATACCCAAAGCAAGAGGGGCAAGTGACCATCCTGGTTTCTTTTGGTTAGAATTTCGCTGACGCACGAATTTTAGACGATTTCCCGTCATATCTGGCCTACGTGTTTCTTGGGATTCCAGTCGCCCAGCTGGTCAGCGTGTACTCGGAATTTGGCTACTACAGGAATCGCACGGTGTTATTACTGGCGCGGGAGTTCCGGTCCTCGTTGATGGTGAGCCTATCAAAAGGGAGAAGAATGGGCGGACATACAAGATCGTAACGAGAGAGTACCTGGCATCTGGGCACGACGGATACACAGCGCTTCGTGGCCATAAATATCTGATCGACGATGAACACGGGCAACTGATGAGCAGTCTCGTTAGAAAGTACTTGCTCGGTACACATTCAATTTTTCGACGTAAAGCCTAGTTCGTCTCATGATTGCACTGGCAGGAGCCCACTATGTTAATAAGGTGGTCCGTTTACGTGGAAAGGAAGAAGAAATCGACCACCTTCACTTGGCAACGGCTCACGTGGTCGATCGGGAGATCGAACACAGAAAGCAGCACGCGCAAAAACACAACACTTGGTTCGACATTGCCCTAGGATGGGAGCATGCGGCCGTGAACGCTCTGAATAAACTCCGCTCGCGCATGCACTACCAGGATCATTTCAATATCGCTGCACAAGAACATATGGGTAGCGTAGACTGCTTTGATGGGAAGAAACTTCGACAGGGGCTTGGAGAGGACAGCGAAAATGGCAGTGCCAGTGAGAAGACCACCAAAGAGGACTTGTTTGTAATTCATCCAGCTGTGGATGGGAGACTCAGAGATGTTGCGAGAAGTTAGCGCCACTGTACTGGCATAAGTTATCGTCATTGCAGGGAAAATATCAATGAAAGTTAGTTGGCGATCCAGAACAAATACTATGCGAAATGGGGGACCGTCGTAAGTCAAATGAAATGGAAGTTCATGTCAACAAAAGAAGCCTGAGACCTGGACGATCGAGATTTGGACGACTAACGATTCGTCCCCATGAATCATGATGCAAGGTCGAATTGTTTTGCGTGTACGTCCTACGGGAAAGCATAAAGCGTGGGGGTATGTCAGCACCAGCAACTGTCGACTGGAATGAGAGAAACTGACAGGATTGTGGTTGCGATGAGAGTTGTACGGTGAATGTGTTCAAGAAAGGTCCGAAAGCTATCCTCGGCAACTCGTCAGAAGGTCACAACGCTAAGGAGTATTGTACTGCCCCTGTATTACGCGTGCTTCTGTTCCAGTGAACCGGCTAACTAAGAGTCTGAACCAGCTATTACATAAATCAAACATGATTCTGATCCTTCTCACCTACCATATTATGGCACTGTGCTGTTCTGACACTGGAACAAACGATGCACTCGGGTATCAACTGTGTTCCCAAGACATAGTTTATGCATCTGAATGCGTGCGGTCAAATTTCTGCAACGCACCGTTCCGAAAAGCTCCGCAATCCAAGGAAAGCCAACTGAATCCCTCGAATCAACCGCTTAAATGTTTCGCAAAACGTCTCGGCAATCGGAACATGTGAACGTTCAAATTGAAGAAGAGAACACTGCGCGATTACTGGCCTACATCTGCACTTTGAAACCATGTCGTCGACTACCCGGCGATAGCCTGGGTGCTCGTAACTTGTTGTTCTGAGCGTTCATTTCAGCTGTTGCGCAGATGCTAGTTCCCGTAACTTAACTGATACCATTAGTGAGTTGCCGACGTTAAATCCGCCGAAACTCGTTGCCGCAGGTATAGTTATACCTAGTGGTGACTGCTAAGCAGCTGCTATGACGTCCCCGCAGACCCAGCAGAACAAAAGGTGAGAACAACACTGTTGAACCAGGGCTAATAAATAATCTCCTGGGCAAGCTGGGCCTATTACACAACTGTGATTGTTGTGGACTGTGTTCCAATGACTGATTCAAGGGCGGCGAAGGTGTCCTTGATGCCGGCTAATCGGCTACGACCATCTGCCATCTGCAGAGCAGGCCATTAAGCACTTTTCGTCGGCTATGAATAGTAGATGTGATGACCCGAGGTGATGTGGAAACTAATTTCGTTGTGCCTCGGAGGGTGGGTTACAGGATCCCCGAATATAAGTATATTCGTTCGGATGTATGCTTCTCATTGCAGGTGATCCTCCCACTAATCCCTGGTCCAGTTATCACTCGATCATTTAGCAGAACGTGGTTCAACCAGCGTTGGAAATGGGCTCGTATGATACCTCGATCGGTATGTGCAAACCACCTGGCTCTTCGACGATGCTTTCAACGGGACCGAATAATCATCTGGTTATCTGATAGGCCCGCTCGTAGTCGGCATACTCTGTGAGTACTAGCCACCGACATTAATTACAATGACGATTCATTATGCACCAATAGTCAATACTTTCTTATATGGCCTCGTCGTATACCAGTTCGCAGCGTACTACCGGACAAGTAAGAAATTTTAGGAATTCTCTCATCAAAATGACTCGTACACTATTACAGAATTCGATGATTCACGGACGACAAAGTCCGTTTCCAGCCGATCTGCAAAGTGTACATTTCTGACGAGTGACTTTCACTGGCAGGTATATGGTTTTCTCTCTGTTCGTTCTAGATACATTCCACAGTATCATGTGAGTACCACTTTCCTAATTTTTAGCAAATTGGCTCGATGATCCGTTTTATAGAGCCATATATATGGCGTGGTATTATACGTTCGTAACCTTATGATCGTCATGCCGCATATTGACATCTCTTTATATCGATGCAGCGTGACCAACTTCAACAACCCATCAGCTCTTGAATGTAAGTAATATCATGTCATCCACCCCCTTTCACCTCACCCTTACAACTTCTGGAGACGGTATATGGCCATATCATTTTACTCCTATTGGTACTTCGCTTGCTGCCTTCGTGACGCAACTATACCTGGGGTTTAGGCAGGTCATACGATATACAAATGCATTCCACTCCCAACTTACACATAAAACAGGATTTGGTACTTGACTGGCAGTAAATTCTTGTACGGCGTGGTTGTCACGTTGGCGGTTCCTACGTTCATTTTGGGCATGATCTGCAGTATTGAGACATTTATAATCACCTTGTATGTCCTAACGAAAGATGAAAGACGATACTGATCAACGCTGTTTACAGTTTGGCTGACTTGACGCGCATCACGCCAGTTGTGATTGCCTGGTTATCCATGCAGGTCATCGTAGACACGTTGATTACCGGTATGCCTATTTACCCAATACGTTATCTCGATGAAGACGACTTGCTCACGGTCACAAGTTACGTTGATTGTCATTTTCTCCAGATGGAGGACTGGCTTCCGTAGGACGGATACGATTCTCAACCGGCTTATTCGTGGTGCCATCCAGACTGGTCTCTTTGCAGGCATCTTTTCCTTGGGCATCTTGGTCACTTTCATCGTACTTCCAAACACGAATTTCGATGGCATGTTCGCCATTCCAATCGGCCGTATTTACACAAATGTAAGTGCATCCGGCGTGTCAAATGTGCACTATCCACTGATCGTTTGATTTACAATTGAAGACTCTCATGAACACGCTTCTTACCCGTGGGATTATCAGGGCAGACATGGCCGATACAAAATGGGTGAGTTCGTCACTTATTAATCCCGCTTTTGGACATTCATCATTTTCATATTTGCAAAGTCCGGTTCAATAGCTTGGACACCGAATGAACCATCGCAAGCAGTCTCGAGAACGACCGCGCCAACTAGCATCCAACTACAGTCATTACAGTCGGCAAGTGTGGTTCGTGGCGCTACTAACGACTTGGCAAAAGAAAACTTGGAAAGTAAGGTCGCCCAGCTGGTGGTCTGAATTGTCTTGCTCTGGGTGATGCAGGAGGTACTATCATGTTACTAAGTATACTTTTTGACCGTTACGCTGTCCGTTTGCATTGGTTTTCGGGTTCTACCACACATTAGTACATACTTTTTCCGACTCCTCGCCTCTGCGCACCTCAGTCGTTCGCTGTATTCGACCGAGGTACACAACACATTCGCTCCTTACCATCCACCATACCAACACACTCGTAGTCTAGCTGTCCTTAGGTACGCAATACAGCCATTTGATAGCGTTTAGTATGTATTCTCCATAGATTTATTTACATTTACATTATATATACGTTGTGTGGCCTTACTATGACCAGTTATCTGGCCCAGTAGCCGCGGGTATACCCTCGCTCACCTCTATGTGTATCGTCTACACTGATCCGAGAACTAGTTAATTTACCATACATCCGCCGAGCGAACTTGACGTGGTGATGTATGGCTGTACACACGCCAAATAGATTCGACACTTCCAGACCTGTTACCCTGGCTCGCTCAGGGATACATTTGAAGTCCTTGCGATGACCCCCTTCGCCCTGGGCCACTCCTCAACCATGTCAAGCTTGTCCATCGTGCACTGGAACGACGTATATCGCGTCACACCGCAGAAGATCTCACCAAACGGTGACACTATCGATGTCACCCGGTTTGCTGCCCTTCTGGATGACATTCGAAGTAAGTGGACAATGAGACCAGACGGCGCACTCAATGGCCTCTCCCTCTTCTCTGGCGACTTGTTTTCACCGTCGATCGAGAGAGTTCGGTAACCCGAGGGAGTCACATGGTAAGATGAGACCTTTCGCAGTGGCTCGCCGGGATATAGTTTCCGTTTAGGTAAACGAGCTTGCCCCGGATGTCGCGGTGACAGGTACATACATCATTGTCGGACACATGTAACCACTTTGCTAACTAGCTGATTCAAGGAAATCACGAATTCGATTTCGGTTTGGATCGATGCGACCTGCCGAATGCCATGATGTTGGCCACGTATCTCCTGTTGCAGGATACCCACATCTTTCGAAATTAGTCAATGATACGAAGTTTGTAAGTCTGATGATTTTGGTGCCGGATTTTATCCCATTTGTCTCACTGTTTTTGAGCCCTGGTTTTTAAGTAACATCGTCGACGAGAATACCAACACTGTTTCGGAACACTTACATCTCTTCAAAGTGCTGGAGCGGTCAGGCGTCAGAGTCGGAATCGTTAGTCTCGTCGAAGAGTGCGCGTCCCAACGCCGTGTTGCAACACTTGTCGCTCGTGGTTTTTAGCTTCGCTAGAGATTGGATCAGTACGGCACCTGCACGGCCACCCAATTTCAAGTACAAGGATATGGCGAGAACTGGTATGGAATTGTCACAATTGTTGCGCGGGGAGCACCAGTGTGACCTTATTATAGCCTTGACTCACGCTCGGTAAGGTAATCATGTTCGCTCGAAGAGGTTACTGATAAGACTCTCAGGGTCCCTGATGTAATGCCATAACACGATGAGCGAATGTATCCGCTCACTTTTCTTGTCAGGGTATTCAGTTGGCCAAAGATTTGTTAGCGTTGTCTCCTTCTGCTCAGGGAGTTCATCCCATAGCTGGCGAGCACGGTCATGACCACCTTTACTTCGTATTAAAAGGTGTGATTACCTGGGAAGGGTACGACGTTTCGAAACCGAGCATTGGGTCAGAAGGAGACAACGGCGACATTCTGATCGTTAAGAGCGGGACAGACTTCAGAGAGCTGAGCGAACTTACATTAGAGCTTGGTAATACCCCCCCAGGTAGCATCAGGAAGAAAGTCATTAAAGCTGTTCGGGGTGGATGTCATACCTCGAGCAGAAAACTGAGCCACTAATGGTACTGAGATCCAGGTAAACGCCATGGGGTCCAACCTGGCATGCAATCTCCGAAAATCCTTCAAGAAATCATTTATGGCGTGGTATCCTCGGTGTCCGAGTCCTTGAAAGCGCCCGTATGCATTATCGAAGAGGATATGGATTTAAGATCGCATCTCTTGCGTACAGAAGATGTATGTACGCGAACTCGTTTAGTTAATCCGGGTAGCTTATATCCCCTCCCATGCAGACAGCGGCGGGGAATTGGTTCGCAGACGTCTTGAGACATGCATATGATGACGCATTGTATAAATAACTGGCAGCGGCTCTGATGGCGTCCTCATATGTGCCGGAACGCTGCGAGGAGACACAGTATATCCTGCAGGTGTGTTCCTCGGGAAATAGCAACTTGGCGTTCCCTAAAATCTTCCTGAAGGGGAAGTTACTTTAGGGAATAACTTGGAAATTTTACCCTTCGAAGACCCCACCGTCGTACTCGAGCTAGATAGGGAATCCTTGTGGAGCGCGCTTGAAGGGGCTGTCCAAGTATCCCGCACAAGAGAGGCAAGTGATCGCGCCCATGTTTTAGTTATAATTTTGCTGACGGCGTAGTTTGTAGACGGTTTCCTGTCGTGTCTAGGGTACGTACTTCTTGGGATTCTCGCCGCCCAGCTGGTCAGCGTATACTTGGAGTTTGGTTCTCACAAGAAGCGACAAGAAGTCCCTCGCAGAACTCTGCTACTAGCTCTGGAACGGAAACACCTATCCTCGTGGACGGTGAATTTGTCAAGAGAAGAACGGGCGGACGTACAAGATTGTAACGAGAGGGTACCTGGCATCTGGGCACGACGGACACAGCACTTCTTGGCCATAAATATCTGATCGATGATGAGCATGGGCAATTGATGGGCAGTCTTGTTAGAAAGTACCTGCTTGGTGCGTGTCGATTTCACGGAATAGAGCTTAGTTTATCTCATGGACGAATTCAAAGGAACCCACTATGTCAACAAGATGGCCCTATTACGCGAAGAGAAGAAAGAAACAGACCATCTTCACTTGGAGACGGCTGATGTAGTCAAGCGAGAGATCGAACGCAGAGAACGGCACGCGCAGAAACACAACATTTGGTCCAAGCTTGCTCAAAAATGGCAGCATGCGGCTGTGAACGCCCTGAACAAGCTTCGTTCGCGCGTACATTACCAGGATCACTTTAATATCACCGCACGAGAGCACATGAGTGGCGTGGATTGCTACGATGGAAAGAAAGTTCGGCGGGGTAGTGAGGGGGACAGCCACGAGAAGACCATAAAGGAGGATCTACCCGATTGGTGGATGGAAGGCTTAGAGACGCGGCAAGGAATTAGATGTACGATGTAGTAGGGTGACGACCGCCAAGTTTACCATTAGTCTGCGGCGAGAAATAAAGTCATACTCGCGCGAAGAAAAAACGGAAGGGGTATGTTTTCCAACGTTCCGTCATGTTGAAGTTGGAACAGAGAACTCAGGGAATTCAACTGGTGGTGGTGGGTCTCCTGCCAAGGTCCGACCATAATGCGTCAAGACACCAACAGATGAACCGATACCAGCACCGCCCAACACCACTGTGGAAGAAACGTGAGCAGAATCGATTCATTGGGTCGGATCGGATGTCATTCACAATTTATTGTACTTGCCCTCTTCCAAAATAAGGCAGAAGTGAGGATGGCAAAGAGTATACCGCCGATAGTAGAATGGTCGTCTTCTCGCAACGATGCAGTCTACACACAATGAGCACGATACACACTAACGGGAAAGAAAACGCACGTCGTAGGCGCTACGTATATGCCGATTTCTGACGGTTATCTCGCTAGAGTTGGCGGACCGGACATATTCAAACCCTCCACCGGCAACGCATCCTGGGCCAGCGTGGTAAATGTGTGAAATGAGTAGGCAAGTGGCTTACCGACTGCTCCTCCGGCCCAGGCAGCGCGCAAGAAGCGATTTATGCTGAAATGAGATCGGCCTTTGCGCGCAAGTACGAACGCCACATAGGCTGGTGGGGTCAGCAGGGAGAACAACTCATACCCTTTCCTCGCGGACCTGCGCACGAGAAACTCCACGTCAGCCGCGTGCGTGCCCTGAGCGCTCTGAGCAGCCATCAAGTCCTCTCTCGCTCTCGGTCGTCGGTGGTGTGAGTCGTAGCACGTGACCTGCACGGACCAAGCTTGCCCTAAGCCCATGACGAAAGGCAAGGCAAACGCCGAACGTTCTTACTTCTCAACTTTGCGCATCCTCCAACTCGACCATGATGTCGGCCTCCCCGTCGATCGATGCGTACGATGCACAAATGCTTGACTTTCCTTCAGACCCCGACGTCCCAATGCACATCACGGGCTCCGCCGAATTTTTCGCAGAGGCCCTGATGGACCACGATGGTCACCTTGTCGCTTCTACTTACAACGAGCATCACCCGAGCGTAGAGGTAGACATGGATGAATACGTCGGCGACAACGCAGAATACGAGATGGCCGACGAAACCGCCGAATACCATCGTCCTCACGGGGACGAACTACTAGATATTGAAGTTTACGACGCTTCGCACGTGCCCTCCCCCCACGTTCCCTCCCAACCTCTGCAGCCATCCGCCGATGTCCCAGTTGACTCTGTACACACAGAGATCGCACTGCGAGCTCTTTCTGAGCACCCCAAGCACCCCGAGTTGCATAGCGGGTCGCAGCTTG
>JBBPKB010000414.1:0-13450 GCA_038089035.1 Boletellus dicymbophilus
CCTACCCATCATATCTGGTGTCATTGTATTGAACTTTGACCAGTTATTCAAGAATTAATGCAAACTGACATGCATCGCGTCATACGCACACAGTCGCTTTCCGACGATCATTGTCAAGTGACTTACCTACTCTTTCAGTTGATGTCTTTACCAACCTGGTTTTTCTTAGTACTTTATCTACCAGCTCCTCCGAGCCCTCAAATCTATCCATAGTGCAGGCATCGTGCACCGAGATCTTAAGCCTGCAAACCTGTTGTTGAATGCAAACTGCGATCTAAAGGTCTGCGACTTCGGTCTAGCTAGAAGTATCTACTCCACTGCTCCCGGAGCAAAGGAAGTGGGATTGATGACCGAATACGTCGCGACACGCTGGTATCGGGCTCCAGAAATCATGCTTTCGTTCAAGATGTACACAAAGGTACGACTGCGTGTGCTGCACTGTCAGACCAGGATTTTCCTTGATATTTCAGGCCATCGATCTGTGGGCGGTCGGCTGTATCTTGGCCGAGCTGGTCACTCGAAAACCTCTTTTCCCAGGACGTGACTACGGGCATCAGCTCGACCTTATCCTGGACGTGATAGGCATGCCTCTTTTACGCTTAATGTTTACTACGTAACTGAAGCTGCTTTACTCTCACAGGTACACCGACACTGGACGAGTTTTATTCCATCACTTCGAGACGATCAAGAGACTACATCCGAGCGCTTCCTATTCGCAAGCGAAAGTCTTTTGCTCAGCTATTTCCCAAAGCATCCGTAGACGCTATCGATTTTTTGCAGAAAACATTGGTCACAAAACATTACTCTTTCGTTGGAGAGGCCGTTGATCACTGACGATGAGTTACAGACCTTCGATCCGAAGAAGCGCATGACAGTCGATGAAGCTCTAGAGCATCCCTACATCTCAGCATACGTATGTATAGCTTGGACTTGCGAGCCAAGTCACTGCTGACGAACCCCCATCATCTCAGCATGATCCTGAAGATGAACCAATTATTGCATCATTGGATGTAGACTATTTTGATTTCGATCGTAAGCATTATTGACTCGACATTAAATCTTAAGTTCATAAACCTCTTATATAGTTTACAAGGACGATCTCACCAGACCGGAACTTAAAGGTAGTCAATGCGTACTTTTGTGCCTGCTCTCATCTCTAATTGATACCCCCAGAACTCTTGTTCGAGGAAATTAAATCATTCGTTCCCTTTATCTAACCTATTATTTTTATCATACGATTCCTATGTAATTTACATCATTTCATTCTCCTAAGTCGTGCAAAGAATTCACAGCCAATATCCTACATGACAACATCTGAAGTAAGGTGCAGAGGATCTGGAAGACAATGGAATCAACACGCCATGGCACCAAACAAATTCGGGGATATCGTAAGGATCTCACAAACTCAAAATCTGCCCCCGGCCCAGAACCCTGATGCAACTCCTTCGACACCAAAATCTCCGAATCTCGTATCACCGTCTAATTCCGTCCCATACATCGTACGCTTTGCTGGAGGAGCAGGGGTACCTTGTTCAGTGGCCGACGTTTTGATGGCAGTCAAACCAAGACCCGATGCGATTTCGTTACTCGAAGGGGCTCTCTGAAGTCCACTTGACCCGCTAGCTTCGCCCCGTCCCAGTGATCCTCCAGAGGCAGCGCGTCCACTCGCCCTCGAACTCGATCGTGCAACACCAAATGCTCCCAACCGATCGGAGTGGCGGCTACCAGGGCGGTCAGGATTAACCGCTGGCGATGGTGATGTAGGTGGCTCCGGATGAGGGAAGGTTCCCATTGTGAGAGGATACACAGCCTGGGGAGGCGTCGAGGCAATCGGTGCAAAACTAAAATTGAAGGGATTTTGATTCTCGGTGTTATTTGCGGAACTGGTCGCTACTATGGTCATTAGAGGGGGTGAGGTAGGACCATAAAAATTCGAGGTGCGTTCAGCTGGAGGGGGATCTTCTTCCGTTTCAGAAAAAACTGGAAAGTTGCGGCTACTGCTTCGTCCCGGGGAATCTAGAAGATTGGTCGTCCCAATTTGCGGGGGTGCCAAAAGTGGCATTTCTCCACTTTTGTCTTCTGGTTCGTGAAGTTTCGCCCGCTTATGAGTTGGTCGACTAACATTAGCGTGCGATTCCACCTCTATGTCTTGTACCAGCTCGAATGCTCCCGGAGTATCCATCGACGTGGAATCTCGAGGGCGCTTACCCAGTATCGAATGCGGAAACCCAGGCAACAACGAACCGGTTTGTTTGGTTTGCTCCACGTTATTACCAGGTTGCAAATCAGGAGGTACGAGAGTATCGAGGTTCGAGTGATCACTTGAAAGCTCGGAATGTTCTGCATCCCCGGTAGCTGGAAGGCTATGTTCTGCTCAGACTATGAACAAAATGTGTCATGTGTTGACGTACGGAACAGAAAGATGGTAAGGAGTTCGAACACGCTTCGGTGTTGAAGGTGGGTCTGGTATTCGAGCTGAATGATCCAAAGCCATCGTCGATGGGGAAGAAGAGTTCTTCGCCCGCGCGCAAAGATCTTGAATCTCCGATGTAAGATTCCGAATCTTTGTTTCAAACGTTTCGATCAGAGAAGACACCTTCTCTTTTAAATCGGTGAGTTGTGCTTTGTGAGAGTCCAGCTCCTGCTGTACAGGAGCAAGCTGCTCACGCTGTGAATAAGAATGTGATGTATAAACGATGCCACTCACTGCTTCGGCGATCATAGCCTCTAAGGCTTTACTTGAAGGAGTGGGAGCAGGATGCACGATTCGCTGGGGTTGGTTACTTGCACGTTCGGGGCTCCTCCCGGAATCTTTCACAGATGAGAAAGGGTTGGAGCAAAGCATAGCAAAAACGGGTATTTTACTTACGGAGAGGCTCTGTGGGACCGCTGAACTCTGGTTCTGGTGAGGTCAGCACTAGGAATGCCACAAAGAGTTCTGTCTGACCCTCTGTGATTGTCGCTTCGGGCGGCTTGACCGACCTGCTGCTCCTTGCTCTTTTCGGTGTCCGAGTTATATTGTCGGATTTGGTGATGGCACGCGCACCAGAACCACCAGCGACTACCGGACGACCCACCCCGAGTCTGTACTGAGTTTCTTTTGCCTTCCTTGTGCGTTGAGGAACTGAAGGTTTAGCTTGATGATGACGTGGTGGAAGGACAGGTTCCGTATCGTCGTCGGAATCGTGGACGATGAGCGAACCAGTAGACTGTCCCCTGGGTCTGACTCCGGGAAGCATTCTGGCCGAAGGTGGTCGCTGTGCATACGGAGGGTTGCGCCGTGGAACTTGGGGTCTTCACGGGGTGAGAGAGGATCACAAAAGAGCCAAGCCGGGCTTACTGGGAAGCATCAAGCAAAAGATCAATGAGTGCGTCCGTCTTGAGATTTGCCTTGACGCCGTAGTCCTGGATAGCAATTAGAAAAGATCTGGGATGGGTTCAGGGAGTGGGAAGAACATGCCTTGCATAGTTTCTGGATGTCTGCCCGCTTCATGGCCTCAAGGGCTTCCCGTCCGAGTGTGGGGCTCATTTGGAGGTCGTGGTTTGAGAGCAAGACCGCACACAATAATGCAACGCCAAACAACGCGACGTCACGTGAGCCATATTATGCTCAACCTCGCCCAGGTCGCCGAACACAACACCACCGCGTGCGTGTCCCGCTCCGTGTCGTGTCGTGTCGTGTCTGCCCCGCCTCACGTGCGTTCTCACAGCTCGTGTTGGGTCATCATCAGAAACAGAGTCTACGATGTCACCGATTTTCTCTTTGTATGCCATCCGTCGCCCCGTCTCACCGCCCCTCACCCTTTCCAGGACCATCCCGGGGGCCCTCAGGTCATCCTCGCGTTCGCCGGATCAGATGCCACCGCAGCCTACACTCCAATCCATCCCACTGACGCGCTCGACAAGAACATCGCTCCCGAAAAGCATCTGGGCGCTCTCGACCAGGCCTCGATTCTCGAACTGAGCCGGGTCAACAAGATCCGTCAGAAGTCGAGGGACGAGCTGCGAGTCGAAGAAGCCATCAAGAACAAGCCCTCTCTCAGCCGAATAATAAACATCCAGGACATGGAGGTATGGTGCACTCTCGTACCCTTCTTGTGGATCCGAGCGTCTCTTCAGGAAACAGCCAAGAAGCTCCTCCCTTACAAGACTTTGGCTTACTATGCATCTGCCGCCGATGACTCCATATGTATGTCCCGTTTTACTGTGCTCACCCGTGTCACTATACCAACGCAAAAAGCACACGTTGAAAACACTCGTGCTTTCAGTCGTTTCTTTTTCCACCCTAGAGTCATGAGGACCGTCTCCAGCTGTGATACTTCCTCAACCATTCTTGGTTACAGGACATCCATCCCGGTCTATATTAGTGGTTCCGCACTAGCTTGCCTAGGTCATCCTCTCGGGGAAGTCAATCTCACGCGTGGCGCTTACAAGACCGGTATCATCCAGATGGTTTCTACCAATGCTTCCTTTTCGTATGGTCAGATTGCCGCTGCTCGCGGCTCACCCGACCAGCCCGTCTTCTTCCAGTTGTATAAGCATAGGGATGATGCTTCTGCTGCTAAACGCATCCGTGAAGTCGAGGCACTTGGCTACAATGCAATCTTTCTGACCGTAGATGCACTCGTACCGTCTAACCGAGAGATGGATACTCGTGCCCCTCACTACCTACAGGACTTTGAGAATCAAGGGGCCGGACGTCCATCAGATCCCGAGAATGGTCAAGAGGAAATTGGTATATTAGGCACTGCAGGTGGTCTCATCATCAATAATGATATTGACATGACCTGGGAAAAGGTTCCTCTTTTTTCCCATATGTGATTGAATCATTCACATCGTCCTCCAGACCATTCCATGGATACGAAGCATTACGAGGCTTCCCATAGTTATCAAAGGTACCACTTTTTTGACGTGTTTTTCCCACGCAATGACATATGGTATAGGGATTCAATGTGTCGCGGTAGGATGATTGCTTTTACTATTACTATAGTCTTGACTGCAGAAAGGATGCCGTACTAGCTGCAGAGGCTGGCTGCGAAGGCATTGTATTGTCTAATCATGGCGGTAAGTCTGATCCTCGTGAACTTGACTTGGAACGTGGCTCATCATCACTTAATAAGGTCGTCAACTTGAATAGTGAGCACTCATTTGGTTGACAAGGATCCAAAATTACATGCCGTAGGGTGTAGTTCACTTCCTCCTCTAGAGGTTCTTTATAAACTCCGCAAAGAGCGTCCCCAGGTGTTTGAGAAGACTGAAGGTACGTAGTACACATCATCGTCTTTCAGTGTGTTTGAAGGGGCAACCGCAGTCTATATCGATGGCGGCATCCGTCGCGGAACTGGTTGGTACACAATAAATTTGATTCCTTAACTCAAATTCAAGGAACAACGTAGATGTTCTCAAGGCCCTTTGTCTTGGTGCTAAGGCCGTTGGACTCGGTCGTGCCTTTCTCTACGCTCAGAGTGTAAGTAATACTACTTGTAGAATGCGTTGCATTCGATTGACAATTTTCCAGGCCTACGGTGAGGCTGGTGTTATTCATTTAGTGCGAATTCTGCAACGCGAGATCAAATTTGGCATGGAGTCTCTTGGTGTCCGGACAATCGATCAGCTTTCCCCTGAAATGGTGAGTGCCAATCATTTCACGCAATATTTCATGTTGAGGTAGTTAATTGAGGTTGAGCGCGTGGACTGGCAACCTGCGATACCCGCCAGGCTCTGAGGGATGCGTTGACCATACGTATTTGCGAAATACATAGACTATCTTGTTATTGTGTAAATAAATCACGTGACCGCTCATTAATGAGCCCCACTGAGTTCGACGTTAAAATTCAACACTTGACTTCCTTCCACGACAACACACCCCGTGTGTGCCGTGCGTCACCTTTCAATCCGTATAATTCGCACAATAACAAAGAAATTACATGGGGTTCTGTCGCAGATGTGGTGACATTGTCGTCGGGTCGCGTTGTAAATGTGGGGGCACTGCAGTCGGTTCGTCCGTCTCTGGCAAGCCTTCCAATATCACTATAGCTGACGTAGTCCAGCACCTGTGTTACAGTGGTCGTCCTCCAACTATCAGACAGTTGACAAGTGGTCGCAGACTTATATTTCAAAGGACAAGTCCCCAACACGTTCGCCCATTCAGATCGACGATACCTTTTCTACATCGCGATCCAATGCTGCGCCAACTGGATCAAGTTCCGAATCGGATCAGTGCATCACACAACCTCTCACTGCCTGCCGTCCTATTACATCTCGTCTTTCCTCTCCTTTTATCCCTAACCGAATCACGCCACAAATCAGCACTCCCATTCGCCCTCCATCTTCATCGAAGCAGCCACTTGACATTGACGTGCGCATACCACCGTCTTCGCCGACTACTCTTGCTAGCGAGGCGGGCATTTTGCAAGCACCGAACGCACCAGAACTTTCCAAAGCATTTGGTTCAGTTCTGCAACCTAAGGACTCTCTTATACCTTACTCCTGTGCAATCTGCCAGACCGAGTTTCAGCCAGATGCAACAATCTATCCAGATCCTTCTGCATCCGAACTATCCGATCGTTTTTTGTGCCGGCCATGTTTTGTCATAAGTGGTGGCTCGAAGGGTGACTGCCCCGTTTGCCGTAGGCCCGTTCTCATTTTGAAGAGTGAAGGGGGCTTTATTGAGACGTCGGGTCGCGTTTGGCACAAGAAATGCTTCAAATGTGAAGGATGTCGCAAGGACATCGGTGACACCCCTATGGTTGATTTGTTAGGGCAACCTTCTTGTGCTGACTGCTTTGACACCTGTCTGAAGCGCAACAGCACGCCGAGGTCTCAACTATTATCCGCCACAGAAAAAGCTGACAACCGGACATCGCTTACCTTTCTCAAGGATTCCAAGAGCCGGGAGGATAGTCCTGCGATCGATGAACTCGAACAAAGACTTGGTATTATGAAGAGTAGGGAGGGCAGCCCCGTTCTGGAAGAGCTCACGCAGCGGTTAAATGCAGTTCTTAACCGTACGCCGCGTGATTCCTCTCCCTCGATACTTTCTTCTTCGATATCCCACCTGGACAAGGACCGGGAGAATAGTCCTCTCGCACACCGAACCTTGGAAAGAAAGAAATCGGCAACGCTCGTTACTCGCGGGGTTGATCCTGTTGATATTTTGGCTGATCAAGGCTACCTCGCTTCAACAAAGATAAATGCAACTCGCCAAGAAATCCAGGCGAATAATCCACTTCAAGACTCCTTATTAACGAAGCCGTCTTTTGACGCAATAGAGGAGATGAAAAGCCGATTCATGAATACAGGTACTTCATCACCCATATCATCCACAGATCCGGCTTCTGGTCTGCTGTCGAATTCCACTACGAATTCGCCGGGGTCCACTCCATCACGGATTCCTCGTATGTCCAGAATCAGTGGGTCTCCTGGGTCGCGACACGCCGTAAGCTCTTCGAGCCTGCACTCATCACGAATGTCGTGGGCGCCTTCCACGCCTGATCTAATCGCGGATATCTCAGACACTCTAACACAATCCTCGGGACCTGCCTCTCCTCCGACTTTCAGTCCCCGCGAGGAGTCTGGAAACAAACTCCGAGGACATACACCAACTAAAGATGTTGGATCTGAACGCCCTTCCTTGGGTATGGTGACGCCAAAACCCAGAGATTCTCTGAGCAAGTCCTCAATACCGACTGCCGTTCTCTCCTCTGGTTCCCTTTGCGCCAAATGTGGAGGGTCATTATTTGCCACCGGAGGAAGTGGTCGCTTTGTCACGGTTCCTGAACTTAGTGCTACTGGACCTCCAAAAACCTATCATCCAGAATGTTTTAGATGTGTTATGTGTGATGGTCCGTTCAGGGAAACGGCCAACGGACAAGCAATCTTTGTACGAGGGGAAGGAGGTGCTTGTCACATAGAGGTCAGTCGAGTAATATTAAACGTGGTATCTGCCGACCATTTCCATGTATTGACTAGTGTGCGCCGACGGAGAAGGCAAAAGCTAAACCAATGGTCCCTCCGAACCTCGTCAAGTATACAGTTCCAGATCCAAATGCCAGCCCGCCTCTTGTCCCGCTTACCAACACCATTCAAACTGCATCAAAACCCAGCGCAGGGACAAGTCATACTGAGCTACTGCAAGGTTCGGCCCATCAAGGCAACAATCTGTATACATCCTCTCGATATGAGCGACCGCCTCCGTCGGCGCCGTCGTTGCCATCATCATCATCATCTCGATTCGGTAGTTCGACCACTTGCCCCGGATGTCAGAAAGTGGTTTCTCCTATGGAGATGGGCGTTGTCCCTGGCCCTCAAGGCTCGAGGTGGCATGCTACTTGTTTGGTATGTGGTGGAAAGGGCACAGGAAAGGGTAAGCGGGATAAATTACAGCCAGGGTGCGGTAAAAGGCTTGATTCTGCTGCGAAGCGAGATGCACAGGGTGGCGTGTGGTGCAGAGAATGTCTTGTGAGTGTCACATCCGTTGACAGCGGAAGTCGCGCCAATTTGACCAAGCTCCTGCTTCCAATGCACATGAGAAACCCTCCGACTGAATCGCCGCTCACACCTTCGTACACTGGCCGCAGCGTAGGGAGCGGGTCTCCCATCATTCCTCAGTTGACAGGTACTACCACCATCGCGCGCCAGTTTACGGGACGTGGCGGAGGAGAGTCGGGCATCTTGCGGCAACTTACGGGAGGGGGATTGAGTTCAGCAAGACAGTTGTCCGGGAGCCCGACAAAGCAGCTGGGACTGGTGACGCCTCGGCCGAGACCGAAGAGTGTGATTGGGATGAGGAGCAGCAAGTCGATTGACGAAGGGAGGGGGATGTATTTGGTGCGACAAATGACGGGAGGTGGTGGTGCGTTTGGGATGTGACCTTTTGTATTGCCTGTTGCCATGTATCCACATGTCGACTCGAAATCAGGAGTGTCTGACATAGCTTGCATGGCAACGCACGAACATGGTCTGAGGCACTCGCCCTTCTCTCCAGAGACCACGGGCGACCTGCTTGCTTGTCGTATCATACAGCGTATCGTTTCCCCCGGTCAAGGGGTTTTTTTCTTTGCTTTGTATCACGCTCCTTGATGGCAGCCAGCCCTTTATTTACCTGTGATCCCGCAGCCAGTTGGTATGACTTCACGTACCCTCTCTCATGGAGCAGCAATTGCGAGGTAGGTACATTGCTATCTGCAGAAATGGCAGGAATTGATTAGAACAGGTTGCACAAGTGCTCTCTGATATCCCTTTCATATCTGTGGGGATCCTGGTGTTCGGTGTATCAGCATTGTTCCTCGCCATCAAGACAGCGTCCTTGTGAGCGTTGTGATGTCGCGTAGTGTTTCATGCTGCTCAACTCTTCTCCCCTCCAGGTCATCTGTTTCGCTTTTCTGGTCTGCCTTACTCTCCTTCATCGCCGCAGTTCTGGACTTGGGCCGAACCCTTGCCGATGGTGTGGCCGACGGACACGTTCGGGTCATCCAAGCAAGGGAGGTCTTGTTTGCTTTGTCCGTTGGTTTTCGTTTACTGTTCTACTGGTTATACGTTGCCGAACCCCCCTGGAACGATCTGTCCGTCGCAGCTACCCAAAGATTCCAGAGATTTAATTTTCTCACTTTGGAATGGGCCTACGATTCCCACAGCGCAAGTTGGGCGCGTTGGGGGTTACCTGGCAAGCTCATTGGCGCGGGTTTGTTAGTCACCATCATAATCATCACGGCCTTGCAAATCGTTTGGCGCGTGGTCCCTCAATTTCATCAATACAGCAACATCTATGCCACAGATGTGGTATTAGAACTACTTTTGTCTTTCTTACTTCTCCTGAAGCTCTTATCGAACACTGTTAGTCTCAACTCTGTCGACAACATGGTAGTGTACACTTTTGGCGGGTGCCTTGCGCCGATTTTTGGTCTTGTTGTCAATATTGCTATTGGCGTCGGCGATCTTCTTTACTGTGAGTGACATTGGCCTTCTTTCTTCAGGAAACTTTACATTTTGCGCAGTCGCTTTCAGCGAATCGACAGTCGGTCGCCTACTTGAAGCTTTTGAGGTGTATATTATTGTTGTGTTCGTCATGGTTACCGCATTCCTCAGGCACCGCGACACCCTCCTTTCCAGTACCCCATTGCAAGGTAGACAATGCAATGGTGTTGTGTTCACACTCCCTGAACCCTCCCGTGGATCTGCATTCAGAGTCACTCCACCGCTGGTCGAAACGCCGCGTATGTCCACGATCATTGGCGTTGCAATCCAAAACAAGGAGTCGAGCCGGGAGGTCATCCACCGCTCTGCACGCCGCTCGTTGAATCATGTATCATCATGGTTGTCCTTCAGAATCCCAAGACGCCGTTCGTACTATGAGGACGAAGAAGTTATGCTCTGGAATACTGAGAAAGCAAGAGTGGATCCTTCAAGCTCGTACTCTGGAGCTGTGGACACCGAGCCGTGTGCTACCAATAGTGCTGAAATATCGACGCAAGCATCCAAAGCATGGTCCGAGCTTGTACTCAACCCGTCCGCCAACCACATGCCAATTATTTCTACTCTGGACGCTCAGTCTACAATTGCAAGATCCATGGAAGGTTCCGTTCATAGTGGGCAAGTCCTGCATACTTGTCGAATCGACAATCCACAGAAGACTCCGCTCCAAAGTGGGAAAAGCTCTGTGACCGTTTCTTCTACACCTTCGTTGGCCTCTGGAGCGAAGCTGGGGAAAAATATACACTCTTCCAGAACCTCCCCTGTTTACGGTCTTGGTGGTATTCGATTGCCCATAAGCGTTTCCGACTCACGAGTGTCGCTAGATGAACCGCTGAGACAGCAAAGCCAGCTAGAGCAGACCACGGAGACACTTAGGCTGCTCTCCACAGAGACACGCACAAAAAATTTGACATCCTCCAATTCAGTCCTGAGTCCAGAACTAACTCGTTCGCCTTCCATTGGGCAAAGAACTGTTTGTTCTGAGGTCTCTCTGAGCAATTTCCCCATTCCTCCTAGACTGATGACCCCAGTTCCTCCACTCCCTGCATCCATTCCATCGTCTATCAAGCGTATCAGAGGGGATAGACGTGTTCGCCTCGCTGCTGCTCGGCCGGACCTGGCACAAGATGTAGACACATTAGTCCCCCCTAAGAGTTTGGCATGTCTCGTCGACATCCCAGGTTCCCCACGTTTCAATAGTGTTCCACACACTCCCACAGGGGAAGAAAACGAGTCGCTTTCAGCAGAAGTCAGAAAATCTTCTCACTCTGAGTACGGAACAAGATACAATGTAACGTCGTTTATTGGCGGTTAGGACGTTTACTGGTTCTAGAGATGATACTTCTGACGTCACTTTGAAGATTTAGCAACTCCCGGTAGATCTCGTCAAGAAAGCCAAGAGGATTTAAAGTCCCGGTGTCCCACGGAGAACATCTGGTCCACTTCAGCTAGTTCAGATACGGAATCTCGTAGGGGATCTGCGCGACCGCCGGAGGGGCTACCGTCGTCGCCTGCCGCAGCCAAGCTTTCTCCCCTCGCTTGTTCCGACACCACGCAACATTGGGACGATTCCACAGGGAAATTTGGTGGGGCCGTGAAAGGGGCCGGCCTACCTGCAAGAGTGTCAGCAGAGAGGACTGGTGGAGCCAGGAGGATGTTCGTACGACGAAGACCTCCACCGCTTGCATTGCGGTCGCTGGGGCACACACTGGATCATGACCGTGGCACAGGTGTTATCGGATGAGTAATTACACCGTACTATGTAGTAGCAAGTAGTCCAATACTGTTACCTAATATCGATAACGGCAAGTACCCCGGATTGGGGTTATTACCTAATTCCTGTGTCTCGGCATCATGCAGCCGAGTACGGCTTGTACCATATGTATGTACTGCCAACACTGGCAGTGGTTGGCGCCGTGAGCCGCATGCAGCCTCCAGCTTTCCCTCACTCGTACACCCACCATGTCTGCATTTCCCGACTACTATAGCATCCTCGACATACCGAAATCGGCCTCTGTAGAAGACGTCAAGCTAGCCTATAGGAGAGAGTCACTAAGGTAATCTGGCTGCAGAGCCCTCCATGATCATGACCTTTACTCATCCTGGTCTTACAGGACTCATCCGGACAGACTGACCAAGGCCACTGACGCTGAAAAGAAAATTGCCACAGAGAAATTCCAGGTATTCTGTTTCTCCCCGTTACCGTGCTCGCCTCGTTTACATCTCTGGCGCTGCAGGCAGTTGCAGACGCATATTATGTTCTCTCCGACCCCGTTCGAAGAAAAGAATACGACATACTCTATTCCTCGAAATCCCAAACGGACAAGAGCGCTGACCCCAAGGCCTCATCTAACTTCTTCCGCCAGTTCGCCAGCATGTTCGGCAGCGCAGCCACAGACAATGCGTCCAAGGGCAACGGGCGTGGGCAGAGGCCTGATCCTGAGAACGTCTTTGCTGATGTTTTTGATGAGGTGCCAGCCTAATTTGAGCCTCCTTCTTGGCCGTGACTGAATCCCAGCAAGCTCCTTCGCCCCGAAGTGGAACGGCATACACCGTGGTGGTCCTACGTTGGTGCTGCGTGTGGTGGAGGTGAGATGGCTCCATACAAGATGTGGTTCACCCCTTCACCTTAGTCACAGGTCTAGGTTTCATCGTGGCCAACATGCCCGGCCTTGTGCTCGGTGCTGTCGCTGGTAATCGGATAGGTGCGATACGAGACGCCAAAGGGAAAAGCGTTGCTGTAGTGTTCTCTGAACTCGGAACGACCCAGAAAGCAGAGGTACGTCTTTATTTTTTTTCGCCTTCCAAAACGCGCCGTATAGAATTCGGCTGCTCAGATTCTCCGTGCACTTGCAACAAAAGTGTTGGGCTCTGCCCTGTAGCTAGGGTGATTCCATGATGTAGATGTATGTCTGTCCGGGTTGATGTACTGCTTACTTACCATCGGATATTCAGTCTATGTGTACCTAATCTCATACATGATTTCTTTCTCACACCACGTGCAGCATGCCACCAACGCGTGTTGCTCGTCGTTCAGGTTGGTTCAAAATTCCTTGCCGTCTGGCCTGAAGACGACTGGCCTTCCGCAGGTCGAAGCACTGGGAGCACAATGCACGCCACGAGTGTACCCGTAAGTCAACGAGGAAATCCGGGATTAGGTATATCTCTATACGCTGCTCAACAATTCGACATGCATGTTGTATTGACGTTCGTCATCGCAGAGACTTTGCGGTCGAAAAAACAATGCAAGTGCATGCACGCCCGTGTACATAGAATTGTTGACCATCGATCATCTGCAGGCCTCAAGTTGGATGGCGAAGATATCCCACCTTCCAGATTGCCAAGCAGCGCGATTAGTGAGCGCAGAGGTTCATGGCGTTTATCAGCTGTCTTACTCGGTTCGTAGCCCGCGGACGCAAACGCGCCTTGTCATCGTGCGCAACATCTCAGGTGGACCGCATCGCCAGCACCTCAGCCT
>JBBPKB010000415.1:0-13428 GCA_038089035.1 Boletellus dicymbophilus
CTTTTTCCCTAGCCTATGAAAGCGTAAGATCAACCCTATAACGACTATATGGAGCTTACTCTATGGTATGGTTGATTTTTTCCTCGATACTTCCTCGTTGAGCCATTCCAGCGACATATAACGGCGCGTCACGCGCGAGATGCGACTGCTCGGTCTTACCGTAAAGTCTGACATACTGCTCGATCTGTGTGGTCGTAGTCTTAATCAGATTCGGAATCGTTGACTCCAGTCCGAACCCGCCTTCCGCTGGAATGCCGTCAATTCGATACAAGACAAACAGAAAACAAAAGATACAAACTAGAGACCGGTACCCGCGGTATGTCACTTCCTGCCACTTTAGTGAGGGGTTGAACGCAATAATCCTCAACAAACTTGGTTCTGTGCGGTACGATGTCTTTCATCGCTTGCTGTAGGTTCTTTATGACGCCAGTACTACTAAGGTCGTAAAGTAGAAACTTGTCCAGCAGGTCAAGCTTTGTGAACACAACAACGATCGGAACTATAGTGGGTAGCCGTTTAGATTAGAGCAGGAGATGTAGTTGTCTGATCTAAAACATACTGTCTCCCAAAATTTCCTTCCTTTTTAGCAGAAAATTTTCCATGCCAGTTTCTAGGAGACGTCCTTTCGCGTACGGGACTGCGAGACATACCCTGAAGTCCTCTCTCAGTTTTATTCGATTCGACATGGAACGCCTTACCAAACAGCGTGAAGTCTATTCTTTATGTCCTCTTCTTTTCGTCGCTTGCGGATGAATTCGTTGATAACATCCATGTTCTTGCTGTCTCCTGCTTCGAGCCCGACGCTGTCGTGGAGAACAAAAAGCCCATTTTCCTCTGCGACGAATTCTTGATTGATATCAGCTGTACCACGTCTTTTCGCGTCAACAATCTGAAAGAAGTATTCACAAATGCTGTTGTCGCAAGTGAAGTGAACTCACCACGTCTTTAACCCCGAATACTTTTTTGATTAGAGTAGATTTCCCAACACCGGTCTGAAGTTCCGTGCGTGAGTGTAATCATCGTTGGACGTAGTTTTTAAAAAATGGAATTACGTTTCCTATGATTAGGAGCCGGAAACTTCGAGAGTAATTAGCCTAATCTTACATAAACAGTATAAAGTGCTCACCGAGGGCATATGTCTAGGATTTCACGGGTCGTTGGGAGTAATTTGGAATTTCCAGGAATGTTAGTGTCGGGAGCTCCACTAGGGGGTAACGAGGTATTGCCGGGAATGTCGACGGTTTCAGTAGTGAGGGGAGGGTTACTGGTAGGAGCTTTGACGATTTCACCAGAAGAGGACACTGGAGCGTTTTCAGAAGATTTGGCATCACCTGTGGTCTGTGGCAACGGGTCGTTTCCAGGAGCGTTGTCGATTTCAGTAGAGGGTAATGTGACATCATCAGTAGTGTCGACAATCTCAGCTGTGGCGGATGATGACGGAGCATTGACAGAAGAGCCGCGCGCACTACTGGTGGAGGCGAATGGGGCATCAACAGACCGATCGAGGACTTCACCAGGCGAGGTCAACGGGGCATCGCCAGAACCTTGACTGGGAGCCGAATTGATGCCGATTGTAACTTCGATATTCCTGTGGGAGGTGGAGTATGCTTTGGAATGAAGCGTGAAGCGTGTTGGGTAAAGAAGAGTAACGGCTCACTTTTTTTCCCGTCATTACCCTCGCGTACCTCGGTGTTGATCTTGCTGAGTTCCACAGTTATAGAGACTTGTTCGTTCCGGTGCCAACGTGATCGATACCGAGCCGTTATGAGCAACTGGTCTTGGCCGGATAGCTCACTGATATACATAGTGAAGGTAAGCTCGCGAAGAAATGCGACTGGATGTCTTACAGAGTTGAATTGATCACTTCTGTGTGAGTATTACCAGGGGAAATCTCCACCGATATATCTTTTTGAAAGCTTCCATTTTGATTCAAGAATTTAATATGGTGTAATGTCTTGTGAGATTCCGGTCGAACGTTAAGAACGATATCTACGAAGAAGGCGGGTGAACCATGACACTGTGGCCCCCAACATGCGCGAGTAGCGATTTACCAGAAATGTGGACAGGGCCCCCATCCTGTTGGCGGGACATGGTGGCGTCGAGTCGCTTGGATCTGAGACGTACGATTACTGGGCAGAGGGTAGTATTACGCAGACAGTAGGGAACGCCACGCTTTCAGCGCCTACCAAGTAACACGCTTGAAGCGAGCGCAACTTCAGATAACGAAATGAGCGGTTCAGCCGGCCCGCCGCATCAACAGTTATAATTAGGATCTAGAACTCTTGGCATATACGTAAGTACACTACGCCAGAATATCAGGACCGTCAGTTGCTTACCGTAAATCGGTCGTAACACGCCATAGCTAACAGAGACAAGTACTCAAGTTGCAGTCTGTCCGCCCAAGTAAGTTGTTCAACCTACTAGCGTTGAAATGATACTTGAGATCTTCTGCATGCTGCTGCTACCACTGTTAGTACCTGCCGGTGGTTAATCCAATTATACTACCTTCCTCGAGGTGGCAAAGAGAAAGTTGATAGCTACACGGTGTGAAGGAATTCGGGTTTGCGAGGAATGTCGCATTAGGCTTTATGGTACGCAGAAAAAGACTGGAACTCGGACCCAGCGGGATTCGAATCAGCGAACTTCTTGAAGTTGTGAACCGATTGGTTGCGCTCTTGACTTGACTCCATCATAGTGATGGTCGGGATCTTAGAGGCTCAGGCAGTTGAACGGTAGTGTACCACCAAGTCTATGAGTCACTAGTCCTTGCCTGCTAATATCGCCTTGATTCAAGACCCAGATACATGTAGTCAGTCCTTCGATTTGTTAGTATTTCAGCACTGACATCTTCAAGTTAAATTTGATTGTCGTTGAGTGTAAGCGGCCAGTATCGTGAACATGCATAGAATCGCAAACGAAAAGGAAAACTTAATTCCAGCCATAGTAGAATTACAGATATACATGGCTTGCATTAATGCGATGCCGGTTTTTGTGTCCACTGTAGCTTTCGACCACTGAATAGGTGTTTCCTCGATTCTGAACGCACCTGCATACAAATTATTGCATACCATAATGAAGGACTCGAGTCCGAGCCTCGGCGTATGGCGTACGTACTGATGTCAGCATGGCAAGGGATGTAAGTGCTCCTACATATGCGTTTGAACCAGTACTCTTTACAACGCTCATACTACACTTTTTGGTATGCTATTACTTGTATAGCTCCATGAAAAAAAATACATCAGAGACACGATCAGTTGTCAAACAAGGCGAGTCCCGCTAGGATGCCTTCGCTTTCAACCTTGACTTCGCGGACACAGCCTGAATCTTACCCCGCAGCTCCGCCACCTCCTTGTCCGTAATCTCGTACCGCCTTATCAACGTCTCGATCTTTTCCATGACCAGGTCGCGTCCGGGCACCAACCCGGCGTCGGTGCTGAAATCTCGAATCTCCAGGTGAATGCGATTTCTGTACGATTTCTCGTAGGCCTTCACTGCGAACCCCACGTCCTCGGCGGTGATGGGTCTTTGCGGTGCGAGGATGAAGAGGATCTTCATGACGTAGACCAGGCCGACAATATATGCCATGAAGCGCTTTGCAATGACTTGGCTAAGGGCAAGTGGTTTCGAACTATCAAACACCAGCGGTAAATACAATACAAGTGATGACCGACTCACGGCGATTTGAAAATTTCGACGAATAGTTGTATCACAATGGTCGCTCCTGCAATAGGAAGGATGATTATTGACTCATACATGCCAAGGACGGTCGCAGCAAACGAGGAGAAATCAGGCTCCCTGCATATTCTGTCAGGTACAGTTGCAGGTCGTCGTAATGACACCCTCACGACTTGGTCTGGGAACCCTGGCTGTCATGTAATCCGAGATTGGACGTATTTAGTAAAGCTGCTTTAAAATCATTCCCTTGTAGAATCTTTGCAATCTCAAATATTATAACACAGGACAGGGATAAAGCATCTTACCATCTCTGGGTCGTTGAAATTCCAGCCCTGTATGATATCTTCATGTACGACGAGCATATATCTTTTCACTTCCTCACTAGAAAACTTCAAGCACAGACGGAGGTTCTTCCAGTATACTAGAGCAATACTTAGGAATCGTCAGTGCTTCGATCGAGAAAAACGTACCTTTTTTCCCTAGTCTGCGAAAGGTGGAGATAAGCTCTAAAAGCAACCGTATGAGACTTACTCTATGGTATGGTTAACTTTTTCCTCGATACTCCCTCGTTGAGCCATTCCAGCAACATATAACGGCGCGTCACGCTCGAGGCTCGTCCGCTCTTGCGTACCATGTAATGTATCGGATCTGATATACTGTTCGATCTGCCCGGTCGTGGTCTTAATCAGTTCTGCAATGGTTGACTCCAGGCCGAAGCCAGCCGCCGCTGGAACAGTATCAAAGCAACAGAAGACGACAAGAAAACAAAAATAGTACAAACTGGAGACGGCTACCTGTGGTACGTCACCCGTTACTTTTTTGAGAGGTTTGATGCAATACTCCTGGAGAAACTCGGCTCTGTGTGGCTGTATGACTTTCTTGGCATCCTCTAAACTTTTCGCACCGCCTGTGTGGCTGAGGTCGAAAAGTAGTAATTTGTCCAACAGGTCGAGCTTCGTCAGCACAACCACGATCGGAACTACATCCGATTCGAAGTAATTAGATCGTGGTTATTTCACGTACATAGTCGGTACGTACTGTCGCCCAAAATATCGTTTTTGTTTCTCAGAAATTCTTCCATGCCAGTTTCTAGGAGACGTCCTTTCGCGTACGGGACTGCGAGGCATACCCTGAAGTCTTCCCTCAGTTTTGTTCGATTTGACATGGAATGCCTTACCAAACAGCGTGAAGTCTATTCTTTATGTCCTCTTCTTTTCGTCGCTCGCGGATGAATTCGTTGATAACCTCCATGTTCTTGCTTTCTCCTGCTTCGAGTCCGACGCTGTCGTGGAGAACAAAAAGCCCATTTTCCTCTGCGACGAACTCTCGATTGATATCAGCCGTACCACGTTTTTCCGTGGAAACATCCTGAAGAAAGTATTTACAAATGCTGTTGTCGCAAGTGAAGTGAACTCACCACTTCATTAACCCCGAATACTTTTTTGATTAAAGTAGACTTGCCAACACCGGTCTGAAGTTTCGTGCGTAAGTGTAATCATCGTTGGACGTAGTTTTTAAAAAAATGGAATCACGTTTCCTATAATTAGGAGCCGGAAACTTCGAGAGTAATTAGCATAATCTGACACAAACAGTATAATGTGCTCACCGAGGGCATATGTCTAGGATTTCACGGGTCGTTGGGAGTAATTTGGAATTTCCAGGAATGTTAGTATCGGGAGCTCCACTAAAGGGTGACGAGTTATTGCCGTGAGTGTTGACGGTTTCAGTAGTGGGGGGAGGATTGCTGGTAGGAGCTTTGACGATTTCACTAGCAGAGGATACTGGAGCGTTTTCAGAAGATTTGGCGTCACCTGTGGTCTGTAGCAACGGGTCGTTTCCAGGAGCGTTGTCGATTTCAGTAGAGGGTAATGCGACACCATCACTAGTGTTGACAATCTCAGCTGTGGCGGATGGTGACGGAGCATTGACAGAAGAACCGAGCGCATTACTGGTGGAGGCGAACGAGGCATCACCAGACCGATCGAGGACTTCACCAGGTGAGGTCAACGGGGCATCGCCAGAACCTTGACTGGGAGCCGAATTGATGCCGATTGTAACATCGACATTCCTGTAGGAGGTGGAGTATGCTTTCGAATGAAACGTGAAACGTATTGGATAGGGAAGAGTAGCAGCTTACTTATTTTCCCGTCACTACCCTCGCGTGCCTTGGTGTTGATCTTGCTGAGTTCAACGGTTATAGAGACTTGTTCGCGCCGGTGCCAACGTGATCGGTACCGCGCCGTTATGAGCAACTGGTCTTGGCCGGATAGCTCACTGATATACATGGTGAAGGTAGGCTCGCGAGGAAATGCGGCTGGATGTCTTACAGGGTTGAATTGATCACTTCTGTGTGAGTATTACCTGGAGAAATCTCGACCAATATCTCTTTTTGAAAGCTTCCATTTTGATTCAAGAATTTAATATGGTGTAATGTCTTGTGAGATTCCGGTCGAACGTTAAGAGCGATATCTATGAAGAAGGCGAGTGAACCATGACACTGTGGCCCCAACATGCGCGAGCAGCAATTTACCAGAAATGTGGACAGAGCCCCCATCCTGTTGGTGAGACATGGTGGTGTCGAGACGCTTGTATCTGAGACGTACGATTACTGGGCAGAGGGTAGTATTACGCAGACAGTAGGGAATGCCACGCTTCCAGCGCCTACCAAGTAACACGCTTGAAGTGAGCGCAACTTTGGATAACGACATGAGCGGCTCAGCCGGCCCGCCGCATGAACAGTTATAATTAGGATCTAGAACCCTTAGTATATACGTAAGTACAGTACGCCAAAATCTCAGGACCGTCACTTACTTACCGCAAATCGGTCGTAGCTGTTGAGTACTTGTCTCTGTTAGCTATGGCGTGTCTGTCCACCCAAGCAAGTTTCTCAACTCACCAGTGTTGAAATGCTACTTGAAATCTTCTGCATGCCACTGCTACCACTGTTAGTACCTGCCAGTGGTTGAAATTAACCTAATTATGCTGAATCGTCACTAATACTACCTTCCCCGAGGTGGCGAAGAGAAAATTGAGAGCTATACAGTGTGGAGGGATTCGGGTTTCCGAAGAACGTCGCATTGGGCTTTATGGTACGCAGAAAAAGACCAGAACTCGGACCCAGAGGGATTCGAATCAGTGGACTTCTTGAAGTTGTGAAGTGACCGTTACTAAGTGGCTGGCTTAGGCAGTGACCGAACGGTCGGGCTCTTGACTTGGTTCTATCATGGTTGTTGATCATAACTTATAAATAAACATTGTCAATAAAGGGGACAACCCTCACATACCAATCGAGGCCTTAGTAAGTTAGTAAGTTATCTTAGTTTGTATTTCGACACTGTTTGATTGTCAAGTGTAAGTGCCAGCTGGTGTCGTGAATATGCATAGAATTACAACCAGTGTATGTACATGGTTTGTGGCATTGATTTCTGTGTCCACTATGGCCTTCGACCACTGATAGACATTTCCTCGATTCTGAACGCACCTACATCATACAAACTATTGCATACCATAACAAAGGACTCGGATCCACATGTGCGAAGGCATATGGCGTATGTACTGATGTCAACACGGCAAGAAATGTAAGTGCTCCTACATGTGCGTGTGAACCAGTATTCCGAGTCTTTACAACGCTTACACGACATTTTTTGGTACTTTATTACTTGTACAGATCCACGAAAAAAAAAGACATCGGGGACACGATCAGCAGTAAAACAAGGCGAGCCTCACTAGGATGCCTTCGCTTTCGACTTTGACTTCGCGGACGCAGCTTGAATCTTACCCCGCAGTTCCGCCACCTCCTTGTCCTTAATCTCGTACCGCCTTATCAACGTCTCGATCTTTTCCATGACCAGGTCGCGTCCGGGCACCAACCCGGCGTCAATGCTGAAATCTCGAATCTCCAGGTGAATGCGATTTCTGTGCCATTTCTCGTAGGCCTTCAGTGCAAACCCCATGTCCTCGGTGGTGATGGATCTCTGCGGTACGAGAATGAAGAGGATCTTCATGACGTAGACAAGGCCGACAATATATGCCATGAAGCGCTTTGCAATGACTTGGCTAACGACAAGTGGTTTTGAATTATCAAACACTAGCGGTAAATACAATACAAGTGATGACCGACTCACGGTGACTTGACAATTTCGACGAATAGTTGTACCACAGCAGCTGGTCCTGCAATAGGAAGGATGATTACTTTCCCATACATGCTGAGGATGGTTGCAGCAAGCGAATCTGTCATCACAGGCTCCCTGCATATCCCGTCAGACACAGTTCCGGGTCGTCGAAATGACACCCTTACGACTCGGTCCGGAAACCTTGGCTGTCACGTAATCCGAGATTGGACGTATTTAGTAAAGCTGTTTTAAAATCATCCCCTTGTAGAATCTTTGCAATCTCATATATCATAATGCAGAGCAGGGGTAAAACATCTTACCATCTTCGGGTCATTGAAATTCCAGCCCTGTATGATATCTTCATGTACGACCAGCATACGTCTTTTCACCTCCTCACTAGAAAACTTAAAGCACAAGCGGAGGTTCTTCCAATATTCTAGAGCAATGCTTAGGGATCGTCAGTGCTTCAATCGAGAAAAACGCACCCTTTTTCCCTAGTCTGCTAAAGGTGTAAGATGAGTTCTAAAGTAACCGTATGAGACTTACTCTATGGTATGGTTAATTTTTTCCTCGATACTTCCTCGTTGAGCCATTCCAGCAACATATAACGGCGCGTCACGTTCGAGGCTCGTCCGCACTTGCGCACCATGTAATGCATTGTTTCTAACATACAGTTCGATCTGCTCGGTCGTGGTCCTAATCAGTTTTGCAATAGTTGGCTCTAGGCCGAAGCCACCTTCCGCTGGAACAGTATCGAGACAATAGAAGACGAGCAGAAAAGAAATAGTACGGACTGGAGACGGATACCTGTGGTACGTCACCTGCTACTTTTTTGAGAGGTTCGATGCAATAGTCCTGGAGAAACTTGGTTCTGTGTGGTTCTATGACTTTCTTGGCATCCTCTAAACTTTCCACAGCGCCTGTGTTGCTAAGGTCGAAAAGTAGTAATCTGTCTAACAGGTCGAGCTTCGTCAGCACAACCACGATCGGAACTACATCCGATGCGAAGTAATTAGATCGTAATTATTTGATGCACACAGTCGGTACGTACTGTCGCCCAAAATATCGTTTTTGTTTTTCAGAAAATTTTCCATGCCAGTTTCTAAGAGACGTCCTTTCGCGAATGGGACTGCAAGACATACCCTGAAGTCTTCTATCAGCTTTGTCCGATTCAACATGGAATGCCTTACCAAACAGCGTGAAGCCTATTCTTTATGTCCTCCTCTTTTCGCCGCTCGTGGATGAAATCGTTGATTTTTTTCATGTTCGCACTTTCGCCTGCTTCGAGTCCAACGCTGTCGTGGAGAACGAAAAGCTCGTTTTCCTTTGCGACGAATTCTCGGGTAATTTCGGCTTTACCGCGTGAGCTCTCGGAAACATCCTGGCAAAAAAAAATTCACAGGTGGGACCATTATTGTATGTAAAAGTGGACTCACCACTTCCTCGACGCCAAATACTTTTTTAATCAGGGTAGACTTCCCGACACCAGTCTGGAAAAAATTCGCGTCAGTTTGATCGATGTTGAGTGTGGATGATGATGGAATCACGTTTCCTATGATTAAGAGTCGGAAACTTCGTATAGGTCAGCCTACAAAAACCACCAATAAATAAATAAAAACAGTGTGGAGTGCTCACCGAGGACATATCTTGAGAATTTCACCAGTGGTGGGGGGTAAGGGAGCATTGCCAGAAAATGCATCGGCGGTTTCACCTGCGGTGGGGGATATCGACGTATTTGCGGAAGAAGCGTTCGTGCTTTCACCGGTGGTAGAGGGTAATGATGCATCGCCAGAAGCGTCGAGAGATGCACTCTTGGAGGCTATTTGACCATTACCAGAACTATTGGTGATTTCGCCGGTCGAGGTTGACGGGGGATCACCGGAAACTTGACTCGGTATCGAATGTATGCCGATGGCAATTTCAATGTTCTTGTGGGAAGTGACGTATGCTTTCGAAACAGAATGTGAAGCGTCTGAAGTTGGGAATTAAAATGGAATAACATACTCTTCCTTCCGTTACTATCATCGCGCGCTTCAGCCTTCGCTTTGCTTAGATCCACAGAGATCTGAAGAGGACGGCTCCAGCGTAAACGCGGTGACTGATATTGCATCGATATGAGCAGCTGATCTCCGATCGATAGCTTACTGGTAGAATAGAAGATGAGAGAGGTATATTCGCGAGGGTAACACAGCCGGATATCCCTCACAATACTGGATTGAATACTTCTGTGTGAGTTTTTCCAGGGGGAATATTGACAGAAAATCCCTTCTTAAAATGTTCAGTTTGACTCTGGAGTGTGACATAGTCTAAAGTCTTTCCAGACTCTTGTTGTACGCTGAGAGTGATTTCTGATAACAAAAGGATTGGCCATCGAGATTAATCTGTGCAAGAACAGCGATTTACCAGAGATGTGGACAGAGCCCTCGGGTTGTTTGTAAGACATGGGGTGTTCGCGCGCTCAGGCCTGAATCGTTCGGTTACTGGAAAGGGTAGAGGGGAGTGTCGCGCACACAACAACAGTTAGATCCAACGCCTTTAGCCACCTGCCAAACAACATGTGCCCGTGGGCTTCGATCAAGCCGCGCGCTGGCTGGTTCCAGATTATATACTTGCCAGTACGGGAATCTTGATAAGGTACGGCGCAAGTGGACCGCCGTATTAAGGGCACTTATAATTAGAATTTCTGCTTCGTTCGCAACGATTTGTGTATAAGTAGCTTACTTGGCATCAAGATCATTCAAGTACTGAGCATGCCGCCAATCGTGCAGCGAATGCACGATTCACTGGCAGGCGCGTTCCGTGAACTCGTTCCTTCCATCGGCATTGATGTCTTCTCGGAGTCCGTTGTTCCTACCTGGTTAATTGACTGGCGCTCGGTTACTAACCTGTCACGGCACAAGTACTCCAGATACTATGTGCGCGTGCGAGGTTTCGGTGTTCGCGAGCTGAAACAAACAAACAGGATTTCCTCAAACGTATTTACTTATATAATTCTAGCCACTTTCATTGCAGGATGACAGAATTGTCCATTGCCAGTGTAACAGCTGGGAACAAGTTTATTCCGACGGCCAGACATGGCAAAAGCCCAAAAACATTTTTTGTCGTGTTTCCAACCATTCCTGTACCAACTTATTTCTAGCAAGAGCTACGGAACGGGACAGCGTGCCATGATTGTTACCCTGCTCCGTCTGACAATTGTGTTACTGGCCGTCAGCCGCGTACCATTTGTCAGGAAATCACGTCCATGAGCTCGCAAATTACCCCTCCATCCTAGTCCGACACTCCTCCCTTTTCTTTGAACGTGAACACTGGCGCTAAGCGCACCCTGTCTCATGTATACAGCGTAGTCTAGGACGTACGGGTATGCTCTCAAGTTCGCTCACAGTGGCCCGCCAACATACGATGTCCACGCGCGATTGTATCCAACAGGAGATATCATTTATACGCTTGCTTTGAAAAAGTTGCTGTTGCCTTGCTAGAAAAGCGTTTTGACAAGTACTCTGATCGCCCCGAGTACTCAGTTGCCGAGATGTAAGTACGGTGCGAGGTCATTGGGATTTCTGTCTGCGATGACAGGTCACGTACGCGAGTACAGGTTTGGACGCTGGGAGTGATCGTCAATTATTGCGCAGTATGGGTTGAGGTTTAGGCCTTTAGGCTTCATTGACGACTGCTACATCAGTTCTTCCAAGCCAAAGCTGAGTTGACTTAAGCCCGAGACAAATGCAGAATGCACACAAATTGTTGACTCAGCTATTAGACAACCCCGGGGCTCACTACGATGCCCACCCTACAAGGTGAGACTCGAGGAATTTCTACTCAGGAGGGCTCAGGCCTTACTGTGACCGTCTACAGCTTCTCGTCATGGCGTCATGACATGGATGAGGGAGAGACGTTCGCCGTCAGAAGTCGAGTACTCGTGCGAGGAAGTTGGAAACAAATTTCCTGGGCAGGTCCTATGAGACCTCAGTAGGATTCAAGCTACTGAGGGACTAAACTGCGTATGTACCGCTCTAAGATTATGTAAGCGGAGCGTGTGAAATGGGAACTTAACGCGCGCTGGTTAATTTTCAACATTCGCGACATCGATCGTGCTTCGAGCATTGTCCTCCGCTAGGTACATCTGAAATATCTGCCGTGTGTGCCGCGCTTTTGTTCAGTGGGTGCCTTCAGTCGAATTCAATACCTCTTCTTGACGCATATACTCAGTCAAGGCATTGCCAAGGTGGTTTCCTGGAATGGGATTAAAGTACGAGACTACCGAAAGTCGATGACTTGCATTTGAAGAGTTGCATGCACCATATGGGTAAGTCAAAAGATGTGTCGTACGTGTCATAGTTGGTTATTATTTAGTTTATGCGGGGAGAAGGAAATAGGGCAACGCGAAGCCATCGATGGTTGCAGATGTAATAGCTCGATTTCGTCTGGGTTGAAGATTCTAAAGGCCCGGAACTCGCTCAAGCGATCAAAGATCCTGCGAGTACATCGTATTCAGGTAACCATTATTTTTTGCATGTGTTCCCTTGACGGTTAGTGAAATCCGCAGCTGCCTGTCGAGATGGTTTGTTTCCCAGTTTTCTTGCCCGTGACCACTGAGTAACTGGGTTTTCGACAGACCGATACCACGCTTATTGTTTTTGTTTATCTCGTGACGAACTACGTGGAAGTCCAACGACGGGCACAGGTAGAAATCGACTACGTGACTGGTCGGCAGCGGCTTCCCAGCTTCGAAGACCGTGTTTCTCTGCCATGTTTGGGGGGCGGTACTGAGAGAAACGATGAGGTGGAATCCCATGGCAGTAACACTTCACGCCAACAATACAGTACTCTAGATCCGCCGAGGCGATCCTAGGTATTCCTCACGCCACGAAAGAGAACGATGTCCAAGGGTACTACATTTCACGAGCTCGGCAGGTGTGGACAGCAGATACGAGTGGTTCTGGTTGGTCCGTCTCGGCAGGTGCGATAGTTATAGCAAACATCTGGTGAGGACGGTCGCATTGCGAATATACGCACTCAGAAGTGACGATGTTGTTGCCGTAGGGCAATATCGTACGACGAGAAAAGATATCCCAACCTGGATTTGATTTCTTTACGCCGGAGCGGTTTCTGCGGGACGATGGGTATCTCGGCGACGACGACATTCCCAAGGTGTTTGGATTTGGACGTCGAATCTAGCGTGTGAAGTGTTCTTGGGACCTTCGTGTTGGTCATAGTAAAGGGCACACTGTTGCAAGGTCCTGAAAGACACGTCGTGGGTGTCTTGCTATGGTGTGCGGTGGCGTGTATGCTGGCGGGGCTCAGGATCGAAGAGATGGAGGGGTCCGGAAACGTCAAGTGGTCAAAGGGGATGACGTCGTACGTGGTTCTTCCGCTCGGGGAAAGATGTCTAAAGAGCGCATTTCTCTCTCTCGTGCAGACATCCACTTCCGCTCCCGTGCTCGTTCATTCCGAGAGAGAATTAAATAAATACACAAAGGTTGGCTTCGTTGACTGACGCGAGCTATGCGTGACTATGATATGTATAAAATTCGATTGACGAATCTTGACTACATGAGTGTAGGCACCTTCTGTGTGCAATTCGAATTCTTCCAGATGCGATGACATGACTCACCTCGGTTTAGATCCCGCTGTTTGTTTG
>JBBPKB010000416.1:0-13426 GCA_038089035.1 Boletellus dicymbophilus
ACCCCCACTACAGCGACGACGGCAATGGGAGGGGCCACGCAACAGCACTCCCACAACCAAAACAACGAGGGGAAGGTGAGAATGTGGAACGGTGCGCCTCCACCACAACAACGACGATGACGAGGGCCACGCGGGGCACGTCCACTGCCACTGCCACCACTCGGCGAGGGCGAGGGAAACATGGAGGCTCACCCACCTGAACAGCGGTGACAGTAATGACAAGAACAGCGCAATGGCGCGGATGACGAGGGCAAACGATAAGGACCAGGGCCACGCGTGACAAGGAGGAGGTCGAGGATAACGTGGAGGCGCACCCACCTCGACAGCAGTGACGGCATGGGTGGGAACGGCACAACAGCACACCCTCCCTGCGGCTACCAACAAGGTCTACGGCGATGACAGGGGCGAGGGCGAGAATGGCGCAACAGCACTCCTTCACCGCAGTGGCGACAAGGGCGAGGACCACGCATGGTACGCCCACAACCAAAACGGTGACGGCAAGAACGTCGCAATGATGGGGGCAAGGGCGAGGGTCACGCAAAGGCGTGCCCACCACCACAGTAACGGCAAGCACAAGGGCAATGCATCGGCGCGCCCTCACGCAATGACAACAATAAAGAAGCAAGAGCAGTGCGACAATATGCTTCCACTATGGCGACGACAGGGGCGACCACGACCACAGCAAACGTGTCGCCACGAGCTGCGTCACGTCCTCACCACATGGAGGAGAGCGGGCAACAGTGAGGGCGGCGCGATGGCGTCCCCCAGCATTTATACATTTTCCATAGATTTATCTACTTTTTTATTTACATTTTTATGTGTACGTTGTGAGGTCTAGCGTCGACGGCGGGGACGAGCAAGAGGCAACAGTGCGCTCCTACGATGACAACAATAGCGAGGGGTGAGGGAGACCTGATAACGGCGAGTGGGAAGGCAACATAATGGCACACCCCTACCACAGCGATGACGACGACGAACATGGGGGTAACACAGCGGCGCATCCTTATTTCGACCCACGGTTCATTAACCCAGTGAAAAACAGACATATGGAAGCCTAGGTATCAAACTATGTAGTAACTATGCTACGTATGTGTGAGTATGTACGATTGTGGACAATATTTTTGACTATCGGCGTATAGCTTGATCCTCGTCCATCCATATTCTATCTTGTACTACGTCCATGACATTCATACAACACAAGCATTGCAAGAGCGGGTCCATTCTACTTTATGCAATGCTTGGGTTGTCCGGGATGGTGCTAAGTCCGGTGCTCTCCCTCGTACAGGCATGGTAGACGGGCCGCCCTAAATACTGCAATGGCTCTCGTCGCCAGCTCAAGATACTGAGCTCATGGTATTGTGCCATCAATGTGAGGCCTCCAAAGGCAAACTCGGCTCGATAAGTCGGTCCGATGAATTTCGTTCATTTATCAGCACTGCGATTGGCAATATTTCCATCGGCTCATCGCAAAAACGAACAAATGATGGGGCCTCAGTGAAGCACACGGTGTCCTGTGTGGCATCCACATGAGGCTGGCAAGCCTCATCAGAGCTTTCGCCAAGTTGGTACAGCCACCTGTTTGCTCACCGCGTTCGCACCGCCATACCTCTCACGACAGCAGTGTGCCATGGCCAATTCCACAGCAGGCATCACAACTACCATGCGACGACACGCGCAAGGACAACGTAGCAGCGTGCCCTCGCCTCAAGACGACGACGCGCGTGAGGACAACGCAACGGCGTGCCGTTACCCGAAGTCAGTAACGGTGATAACATCCTCCTACACCACGGCGACGACGGCGACGTGCGCCAGGGCAGCGCAGCGGCGTATCCCCACCTCAAGATGACGAGGCGCGCGAGGACAGGGCTACAGCATGTCCCCATATGCATACTATGACGACGACGGCATGCACGAGGACAGCGTGACATCGTTGACCCACACCACGACGACCCGTGCAAAGACAGCGCTACTGCGTGCCCCCGTGCCATGAGGACGGTGGGGCGTGCCAGGGCAGCACAACAACGTGCCTCCACCTCAAGACGACGACGGCGCACATGAGGACAGCACTATAGCGACGCCGCGCGGAGGCTATGCAACAGCATACCCCCATCGCACGACAACGACGACGCACACAGGATAGGGCCACAGCATGCCCCCACACCACTACTACAGGCTTCCCACCCCCCCACGATAGCAATTACAACACGTGCGCAGCCAATGCCACTGCAAGAATAGCGAGGGGTGGAGATAGAGACACAAGCTGGCCTACACCTCTGCATGACACGGTAGTGACGACGACGACGTAGCATCTACGGCGATGGCGGCGACACGACGAGGATGGCGTAGTCTGCTTGGCAATCGCCAGCCTCGCGAGTATACACCAGGGTCAGATCAAAACTATTCCTGGTTTACCCCTGTACATCACTATACATTGTTGGTTAAAGCATTGTGGCAGCCATTATGCGTGGGCCGCTGTTGGGACTTGTCTCTTGTCGAGCTGTGTTGGTCATGTGACACGTGACACAACATGGACTGTGATATTTCAGAGATAGTGTGACATTTTGGAGTTGAGTGTGACATTTTGGAAGTGAGTGTGATATTTCAGGGGTAGGTGTGACATTTCAGGGATAGGTGTGACATTCTAGAGAGTCAGTGTGACATTTGGAGCCCACTAGTTTTTTTAATAATTTTGTCCAAAGGGGTCCCTCATAGATATTTTCCATTTTTTGACTATCGTGAGATCAGATTCGATCATTTAGCTGTGAATTACAGGAATCTACTGTGAAATGTCATACTCCACCCCATGGCTATCTCTGATCAGAAAATTGTGTATTAGGGGACTCGGAATTAGAGTATCAGTCAACAAACCATAAGGAATAGCGTGACACTTATCAAAGAAACTCTGCTTCGGGCCGAAAAAACTCTGGTTTTTTCCCATTTCCTTCAGTCGCCTTTGTACACTCGTCACTCCACTACACGTAGCTAGAAAGCATATACATCCCCATTCTCCCCTAGCCGCCACAGCGCCCGATATTCACGGATCGTTGACCCCACTCTACGGCGTCGGTTCATTGGAAAAACGCACTCACGGAGTGCCTGCACATGCAAAGCAAAGATGAAAATCAGCCACCTCTGCTAGCTTACAGTCATGTTGATTGTGTTACCGCAACCAGTGCACACGCTCCCTATCCCACTGATCCGATGCTAGGTCACATTGAACGTATTTACTTCTTCCACCAATGCCCCCTACCTTTTGACTGTATGTTAGATACTTACGAGCCTTTCAATTCGAGTACCATACCTCACTCGGGCGAAGCAAGACCATTGTTATCAAGCTCACTCAAAAACTGCCTCATGTAGTCATAGTTTCATTTACTTAGTTGACCAAGTATATACAGCTAACTACATCCTAACACATTTCGTTTAACGCACCTCGACTCGTTATCATGATCACAGCGTACCACGTCTGCCATAGCAGAGTCTCAATACTGCAAGTGTGACAGAGTGTGACCAGGGTTGTCATTACCCTACCCATTCTCACTCTTCGCATCGGGATCGTTCCGTAGGTCGATACAGTAGCTTAAAAAAATAAATTCCTAACTGAGTGTGTAGAGGAGCTAATTATGCACTGGTCCATGTAAAAAAAAAGTAGAAAGGTGCAGAATTAATTGTGCTATGATGTGAATACTGAAAAGCTTGTCATATCTGTGTTCATAAATGGCATGTATTGTTGTTATCTATACTTTCGATTCCATGTTGAAGTGCTGTGCCTGTAGCTCGGACTTTGACCACAGCTTGAGTTGATCGATTGTTCTGAATCCGTCTATTGGCGGCCGGTCGTTATCGCGATCGGCCACAAAATTTTTTCTCTTCTTTTTGAGAGGCGATGACAACCATGATGCATGGTGCATGAGGGCACTTGTCTGCAAGTGAATGATGGAAAAAAAGGTTGTGGGCCCAACTGGTGCTTCTTAGTACAAGACATAGCGGAATATGGTCGCCATCGTGTACTACACGTGATGATAATGACCTCAATCCTGTGGTTCCGGGTGAACCGGTGTGCTGTCGGACGTTAATCCACCCAAAGAACTCGACGAGTCTTGCCGACGAAGTCTTAGTAACTTGGCTCGTAGTATTGCTTTGTAACGGGCTGGCGGAGTCAACTCATGAGGAACACTGAATCGTGTAGGTAAAACTGAAGATCGCAGAGCTATGATCCACGGTGGCAATGCACCGTACCAGTGTAGATCTGCACGCCTTTTGTCCTCTGAAGCAGTGCGTTGATGTCGGCGTTCCGGTTTGAAAAAAAAAGTCGTGTCACGCCGGGGAGAAAACGTTCCGTATCTTCCGACACAGGATCACAACCGTGTACACATTCTATGCAGGACCTTCTTCAACTTGTTCGTCCACGCGTGTCCCCGCAAGGTTGTAATCGACGACGCTGAAAAGACGTAAGCAAAAGCTCTTTGGGAATAAAGCTGTAGAACAGCCATCCGGTCAAGACACGGGTTGTTTATCCGTGAGGCGGTGCTAGCCTGACGTGTTCTCACACCACAGGGGGAGAAAGGCTTGACAGTCAACGCCCATGTTACGATGACAGTGAGTTCATGACATTCAGTGTAAATTACCGCACTAGACGGATTGTCCATTCAGACGCACTTTGTTATGAGTTGCACGCGCAAATGGCTCTGCAGCCGGGAACAAGGCCTGAGGACACACGCATAGAAAAGCTCGGGCGTTAAATGGAAGTAACTTAGGATGCGTGCTGTGCTTCAGGTCCGAAAAACGATTTCTTTTAGATCCTTCTTAGCGCTCGCGATTGGAGGAGGTATTTATTGCGTTCGAAGCAGGCGATGAAGGGGGGTTGACTCAAAGAATGCCTCCTCTTACTCCTCCCATTCCTACGCCTCTCGCAGGTTCCAAGTTCAACCTCAACTCCGCCGGAGTAGCTGGCTTCTTCGGTGGTGAAGAAGCAATATCTGCCATGAACACCGTCCATCTCTACAGAGGCAGGCGATGGCTCGGGTGGTTCAACTCCCCCGGAAGTTATACCATCGCGAAGCGTTTCGGAAGGATGGCAAACTCCCGTTTTTGGGATGGGTTGTTTCCAGGCTCGAACGATTCACCGGCTGTTTCGTTTGGCCTCGACGGGGAGACAGGACCTAAGTATATCGCTGCCTTATCTGGGACGGAGATGCAGACGGGCCACTTGGCCTATCTCACGATGAAACGGAGTAAGGAGGAGAAAGCTAAGGATATCGAAGGGAGGAAAACCAAGCCGGCCCGAGTCGCGTATCTGGCCATGAAGAATGTTGACTATGATTCCCCAATTCAACTCAAGCCTCCCACGGAGTACGCCCCTTGGGCGGTTATGACGATCGCAATCAGCGTCGTGGCTTGCATCATGTGTGCACTGATTCATGACTGGTACAGTTTCTCGATGATTCTCCTTGGCATCATCTCTAGCGGCTTGGCAAGTTGTGTCATCGGCAAAGGAAAGCTCTCTATCAAGTCCGTTAAGGAACCTGCCAAGGGTTCTCCTCCGGGCCATGGTATACTACTCAGAGATGATATAGTGGTGGTCATCAAAGGGGAGGAGCGGGACGTAAACGCTATTACGAAGGGGGGTTTCGAACTCGAAACAGATTCAGAGATACGAGACGAAGAATACGGCGCTGAGCGCTGCTACCACACTACTGGATTTTGCTCCCTCTTGCTCATCGTACAGTTTCTACTCCAACTTCTCCTTATCCCGCAAGGGTCTCTATTCGGCCAGATCATGTTCCTCGCATCACTGGGTATCTCGTGGGTATACAACTCATACCTATCGTCCTTGGAAAAGGACAAGATACAGACAGACATTCTTTTCCAGGCGCTTGGAGGCTTGGAGATGCGCCGATATCGTGTCGGGACGAGGACGACAATGGGCGTTTTCGTCTGCTTGCTTCTCTTCCACGAGGTCAAAGTTGAAGTCTCTAAAGATCGCCTCGAGAAGATCCTCCATTCTTGTCTCCCAAATGACACCGTCGTATGGCAGCTTTGGACGAAAAGAGTCGTCAGCCAGCTTCGGAACCCAAATGACGAGTCTCTGAGCTGGTTGGAGAACAAGGAGCTGGAGGGAGATCTGCCGCTCTCCGAAGGCAGTGATAAGAAGCTCTTTAAGGTATTACTCGATGATGCAAGTGCAGCTTTTAAAGGATACTTCAGCATTCGCGGGGAATTGCCCAGTGATTCGAGTCAATCAGTCATGATGGCTAATGAGAAATGAGAGAGCTTGATTATCGGTTTTTACCCCTGATTAACGATTTCCCTGGGCCACATCAGTAATAATGCTATTGTTTGTCTTACTACTTTTAACGTCTCGTTTTAGATAGAACGCATTGACACTTGTATCTATATATTTGCAGCATCGCACCGTCGTAGGCTATCGTTTTATGGTGGTATCCAAGTTATGTATAGGTCTGTAGACCAGTAAGTAAGTAAACACCCACCGCCCGCGAGGCCTCAGTGAGAAGAAAATTCATTTTGAGATTTATGAGGAGGACCAGCGGAGTGCACCGAAGGTACGCGAAGCATGGCTTCCTTGGTGTTAAGCATGGAGTACTCCTAGAAAAGTTACGTGGCGGCCCGGGCACTGCTACTAGAACGTGGTACGGCCCGGTTCACCGTTGCAGTTACCACATGAACTTCCTGACCAATCAGATTTTCGAGCATATCATAGGGCTCGTGTTGTTGCCTTGACGACTTGACAACTCGGAACGAAACGCCGTTGCTCACATTAAATTTGTCAGTGTGTTAGGATGCTGATAAACAATCTTAGAACTTTTTTGGAACACAGTGGACATGAATGAATAGCGTGAAATTATTCTACTTCACTGCCTTTACTACTACCACCTTGCTACTTGCCAGTAAACTTCTGTGTTTCTGTAATTATAGCCATCTCGAAACCTATTGCTGTCATGCGAATACACGTGGAATTTTCGAAAATAGGTGGATGACACTTTGTGAGCCACGACTTGGAACCCGACAAAGAAACAGCAGCAAAAAATAGAGGACCTGCTCAACTAGAAACTTATGCTGTACACTGTGTTCGTAGACGTAGGTAAGAACAAGTTGTGGATGATGGGATGCACATCTAGGGGGGTCGTACGAGCTTAGCGATCAGTGACGGACAAAGAGATAGGCGTGTTGTGAGGCACCAACCGTCAAACTCTTCAGGGTCAAATTCCCCTTCATCATCATCGAGCTCTTCGTCCTCCCATATATCTCCCGGTCCATCACCCATGGCCTCGTCCATCTCCAGGAATCCCTCCCCGTCGGGCAGACCGAAGCCACCAGGAACGTGCATGTGAGCATGGTGAGTCGTTTCCAACAACGAACTGCTCGGTGCTGGCGATGGCTTATAAGTGAAATAGATGGCATCGTGCGTAATTTGCAAACAGGTAACGAAAAGGAGTAATGGGTCGCTTTCGAACTTGGACAACCGGCAAACGGACACCCCCGGCTTGGTTGGGCGTTCGGCGGTCAGGCGCGTAAAATCGAGGTCGGGAGAGATCACATATATACCTTTTCTCTGCAGAACATGTTAGTTCGGGCTCTAGGTGGTGTCCAGTGCTGCACACGTACTGTAGCAACGGCGATTTTTCCATTTCGACCACCGACGGCTAGATAGCGCGAGATAGTTTCGTCACAAGAGAACGGTTGAAAATTAAGGATAACGGCGATGTTCCGATGGTGGACAGCATTGGATGCGGCGAACAAGCGTTGAAAGCCAGGAAGTATGACCAGCCTACCGTTTGTTGTGAGTGCGGCAAGATTATCCCCCGATGCAGATACGTGACCTGAAAAAAATCATCAATGATACCTAACCACGGAGATCAAAGCGATCATACACACATGCCAGGAACTCGCCATGAAAAGAAACAGGAGAATGGTGGTTTTGAAGGAGCATTTGCGGGTGTACAACGGACGAAGGCAAGCCAGGAGTCTGAGGCAGGATGTTCCATGTCTCATTGGTCAGTTCCCTGGTAGATAGTTGGTAAAGTAACGCCCCGCCGTCCCGTGCAAAGATGCGCAAACTGCTGGAACCACAAATGAATACATATTGATCGTTGATTTCGACATAATTGATGGTGGATAGCGAGAGACCATGATGCTGTCGTTGGATATCTCGAATAACTGAAATTAACTGCAATCTTGTGATGTCCCAAATGTACACGCTGTTCGCTGCCGCAGCAAGAAGAGTTGGATACGAGAAACGGAACGCACGAGAGTTTTCTGGAAGGCAAAGGAGTGCATATGGTTTAAAATGACCCCAGTAATACAGTCTCGAGTCATAATTTTCAGAAGCCAGTGAAAAAGCATCAAGCATTTGTTTGTCCGGAGGTGATACGCCTAGGTCTTGGTCATTATCTGCGTCGATGGCACGTCGCCAGACTTCCTTGCAACTGTCGTGCCGATTGAAAATGATATAGCCACGTCCATATTCTAAGTGCGCGTATGGAACAACATGGGACTAGAGATTAGTTTTTTCAGACTAGATATCTTGAGAAAATACGGGGGTCTGACCTGAGGAAGTGCCCACAAAATGCGGTTGCTTTTGATGTCACAGACGAAGAGACCTCCAGTCTGGCAAGTCGTAATGACAAATCCAAGTTCATAATCGACTTTGATGCGATGCACCATGGTTTTTGTCGCCGTCAATTCCCGAATGACTGACGGGGCTTTGCCGCGCCAACCTCTCTCGATTTCCAATTGTCTCCTACCTGAGATAAGTCCATATCAGCGTGATCGCCACCAGACATGGAAAGCAGGCGGACAGTAATCCCTCCAGCTGACCGGAATCGAGCCTGCACCAAATTGGTCCCCGTCGATGAAACGATGAAGTATCGCTGCATTCCTATAAACGGTAGGTTCGTTGACGGCAATCAAGGCATTCCAGTCGCGCGATACTAGAGTGATGGAATGCAGTGAATGCAGTGGAAGATGTGATATCGTCTGCAAGGCGATTTCTGTTGGCAGGAGGTGCAACATTGCGAACCGAGAACCAGTGCTAACATAGGCGAACGATGTCATATATTTATCAGCACGTGATCAAAACAAAAGGTGTCACGTGATATGATGTAGCCCGATTCACCACGTCTTTTTTACCCACCATAGTCGATATTATGCCCTATCTGTCACCGATAGCTCTTAAAAATCTCAAGACATATGCATACAAGAGTATAGACGAGTACATCAGCGAAGTTTACATTCCCACTGGACGATTATTAACCATTACTCAGGTCACTTGTGTCTCGCTATGTCCTTAGCCCTTACTGGAACTGGTTCATCACGCTCTGGCCGCGGACAGTCGCTCCGAACACAGTAAATTCTCGAATTTAATGTTTAACAACATTGGAACCAATATTCAGCCCAGATAACTCTTCTTGGGCTCGCTATAGTCGGATTCAATGTCCTCACGTTGTTGATTTACGATCCGCTATATTATACCGACAAGGATGGTCCATTCGGACCACCGCAATGGATTTATTTCACGTGCGTTTTCCTACTTGTTATATTATGTTTCGTCATGTTCATGTAGGCCCTCAGGTGGGCCCTCGGTCTCTTCATGTACCAAAGTTTCGACGCTGTGGATGGGTGAGTATCGTTGTCTTCCTCGTGGGAACGCTTGCCCATGTCCCGGAATCTAAGTAAACAAGCCCGTCGGACTGGTATGGCCGGTCCGCTGGGTGAATTGTTTGATCATGGTGCGTACACGATTCATCCGGTGTGTTCCGAGATTGATTTGGATTGATTAGGTTGCGATGCCCTCAACACCACGGTAATGAACGGTTCTTGACATCGCGGGTTGTTTTTAAGGTTGTTTTTCTTAGCTGGAAGTTATCTTGGCAGCCAGAGCTCTCAATCTAGGTCGTTCGTGGTGGACTGTTGCATCCCAGATCGCTACCCTTGCCAACTTTTATCTGACCACTTGGGAAGAATATCACACCGGAACACTGTATCTTGGACCATTCTCTGGGCCTGTTGAAGGTATCCTTATGATCGTTGCCATCTATGTTGTTTCCGGAATATTTGGCAAGTCGTTGATAAGTTTTGTGGATATTACCGTGGACTTATGATTATGCAGGGCCGTCATTTTGGGACCAACGTCTTCTCACCTTTACCCATCTCGACCATATACCGCAGATTGTCAAGGTCGTCCCCGACGTCGGCTTGAATGAGGCTTTCATGGTGTTTGCCGGTTTCGCGTTGGCGTTCAATATCGTATCCAGGTATTATCGTGCACCTATGATTTATGTGATACCACTTGACGCCCACATCAGTTATGGGAATGTTCACAAGGTAATGCGAAGCAAAGGCAGATCGACCTTCGAGCCTCTGGCATTACTTTTTCCGTTTGTAATATCGTCAATGCTCCAAGTTCTCTGGTTGTTGCATCCATCATTTTACCATTCAAATATCGTACATTCGCCTCTTTTCCTTCCATTCATTTGTGCTTGGGGACTACAATTCGCGCACCAGGTTGGACGCATGATATTGACTCACGTAACGAACTCACCGTTCCCTTGGTGGAACTCAATGTGGATATGGAGTGCAATTGGCGTCCTTGATGCCCATATTCCTAATCTGTTCCACAGGTACGTTAGCAGTATAGCAGGTGATATAAATTACGACATACTCTTCAGGTCGCCTATCATTCAGTCCACACCAAGACGCACCGCAATTTTCGTTTACTTGACGCTTGCAATCTCGTTGTTCGCGTATGCGCGCTTTTGCGCCCTGGTCATTCGGGACATAACGGAATACCTCGGCATCGCATGTTTCACAGTGCGTAAGAAGGACGCGAATGGAATTTGGCGCGATACCCAAGATGTCAAGGAAGATGGATTTTCCAAAAGCTTATGAAAATAGATGCATAAGTATTCATGTTTCATGTCATAGATTATCTCACGGCTATACCATCGTACATCAAATAGACCATGTTTCTTGCGGACCTGAACGATATGCTTAGCTTGGCGCAATATCATCAAGCTTTTCCGTCGTATCACCAGCCAGATTTCTGGAACGATTGCCTCAGCAAGGCGTCGAATTGTGTACGTGGCGTTTTAAGGATTGATCTCCGCGTTGCCACGACGCACAAGTGATAGAATGCTATTTCTGGGGTGTTCACTGTGTAGGAGAACTAGGCAAGTCCGGATCCGGTTGAAGACTATATAGGTCAAGCATCTTAGGAATATGGATCCACCTTCATCTGACTATGACCATGGTTATTCAGTTACCAGAACTTTCTTGGAGCCTTATCTATGGGGTCACGGGCATTGGTGCCGTTGTCACCGCTGCAACCCTGTTGCAAGGTCCCAACGTGAGTACAGATGAAAAAATAAAAATAAAAACATTCCTTCGGAACTCCCTCACGCGGAAATTTGGTCTTGAACTCGATTTCTCTAGCTCGATCAGATCCCCACGGTAGGACCCAGCAGACGGCTTGGTTCTTTGCGGGCCAGCTTCTATGGTATAAACATTATAGACGCCATACAAGAAGGATACGAGAAGGTATGTCTCCGGCTGCTTCGATCCTTCCGTCCCAGGACACTTAAAAGAAGAAAATAAAAAATCAAGCACAAGCTTAGGCCTTTCAAGGTTGCAGGACGGCATGGATGGTCGGTGATTGTGAGCAGTCGCGAACACATGGACAAAATACGCAGAGCACCCGACGACGTCCTCTCTTTTACGGAAGGGTCGAGAGAGGTCAGGAATTGTCCCAGTTTTTTTTCTAGGTTCCCTAAAACTTATGGGGTTCGTTTTCAGCAAACAAATCTTAATTACACGATGAAAAGCCAGGACTCAGAGACGCTCAGTCAGGTCGTTCGTTCGCACCTTACTCGAAGTCTCGGGGAATTGTATCCGGCGATCAGGGACGAGATTATCACAACCTTCGACGACGTTCTAGATCTCAAAGACAACGGTGAGAGTGAGGGGGGGGGATTTCGCCCTTTTGTGTCGGACTTAAATCAGATTCAGAGTGGAAGAGCATACCAGCGATGGACGCTATACGACATGTCATTTGCAGGACAAGCAACAAGATATTCGTAGGCCTTCCATTGTGTACGTTTTCTACGGATTCTCTCCTTTGAGTCCTTAATTCGTTACCTCAGGTCGTGACCCAGATTGGACCGATCTCATTATCCACCATACCATTGATGTTATCAGGATCGGGTTTGCATTAGGAGTATATCCTAAGTTCATCAGACCGTGAGCCGGCCCAGTTTTATCCATCCAAGACACAGTTTTCGCACAAATGACCAGAATAGTTGCGTATTTGCGCACGAGTGGCATTCTCCGAGATAGGGCACGCGCTCTGAAACTTATCGGCCCAGTAATCGAAGAACGACTGAAACACTCAAAGGAGAACGGGTACAAATCTCAGGATAAGCCAGTTTGTTCATTCATACATTTGTATCATTGTGCAAAGATGCTCAGATTTTGTTAGAACGACCCTATATCGTGGCTGATGGAGGAAGCTAAAGACTTTGAGTTGACGACAAAGACCTTGGCGAGCTACGTGATGATAGTAAACTTTGTTGCTATTCACGTGAGTCCAGGTTGTTTAATTTATTTTGACATGCCTGAGAACGACCCGGTTGATTTGTGACAGACGTCTTCCAATGTAGGCCTCACTTCTACAGGAAAAATGACACAATTTGACAGATAATGCGTTGTAGAGCTTTACTGGAGCACTCTTCTGCCTTGCGGAAAACCCTCAGTATATCCAGCCGCTTCGAGAAGAAGTTGAATCGATCACCGAGAAGGAGGGATGGTCGAAGGAGGCACTAGGTAAGATGGACAAGGTCGACAGCTTCTTGAGGGAATGTCAGCGCCTCGAAGGCACGGGTGCCTGTAAGAGGCTTTTTTGTTTTGTTTGCTTAGAAGCACAGATTTACTGACCACTCCACTTATTCAGTGAGCCTCGCGATGTTTACACCACGATGAGCGATTCTACGAACGCCCCGGCGAATTCAAACCATTCCGATTTGCTGAGATGCGCAAGGATGATAAAGGGCGTGCAAAGTGGCAATTTACCTCGACGGGCACGGAGTATCTACTTTTTGGACATGGCAGACATGCGTGGTACGGGGTACTTTTTTTTTTTTTTTTTGCTTTTCCACTTCGTTGCTGTCATTTATAGTGTAGTTGAATTCGTCTGATCCCAGCCTTGGATGGTTCTTTGCTGCAAACGAGCTGAAATCCATGTTGGCGCACATTGTGATTTCATACGACATTAAACACGGCACCAGGATCGCAGCAAACCCGTCCGCGAGAGTCCTGTTCAGAAAGAGGGTTGACGAGCAGCGAGTATAGATAGATATTTCATTTTGTTCCTGCCAATACTATAGCTTTATGCTGTTTTATATTCTGTCTTGTC
>JBBPKB010000417.1:0-13409 GCA_038089035.1 Boletellus dicymbophilus
GCTTGACATCTACTGAGGGTAAGTAGCACATTTGCTTACATTTTCTACTGTAACTAACCTACTACAGGTTCCATAGGTACATACTTTAATACAGTAGCTTGACATCTACTGAGGGTTCCATAGGACTCGGGTCTTTCTCTGTCGAGACCTCTGCACAACTAGTAACAATTATTGGCAACTTCCAATAATAACATCTCTTGAATTGCGAAAAATGGGACGAAGAAAGGAAACCTATTTTGGCGGAAAAAAGAAGTGTGACAGACTAATTGCTTCTGGAGATACATGTCTGAAGAATAGACAAGTTATACAACAGGACCAGAGAGTAGTAGAAAATAAGTACGAGGAAATAATATATGGCAGGCTAGTCTCGAGAATCCACATACTTCAGGAAAAGCCACAGTGAAGAGGGCGTCCGGAAGAGTACCATACCATTTTTGAATGCATAAAATGTATTCTTGCCATGGGGGCGTAAGGATGCTGAGAGCCATATTACCCGTCGATCACCCTCAACAAGCCAACCATCCTTGCGAACCCGATACGCAGTATGGAAAAGGCTGTCAATGGTGTCATCAGGGTCAGATTTGAAGAGAAGCTGTGCGGGTGCCGCGTTTGAGTCACCGCTTTTACTGGTGCTCGGAGAGCTTGGCCTAAATTCTGCGTCGTTTGCATCCGGAATAGCCCAAGTAAAAACGGTCCCATCATCGCCACTAGACGTAAGCTGGGTCCGATCATCAGAGAATCGAACAAAATCTACGTTTTTCACCGTAGCTTGATCTGCGCGTACAATGTCTTGTGACATAGACCCTGAAGGTGACCACAAACAGAGTGATCCGTCTTCTCGTCCGATTGCTATTCTCGTTCCGCTCGACGTGACCCCGTACCCCAATGCCGTGACCATCGAAGTAGACGCCTCAAACGTAGCCTTGCACTCTCCACTCGAACATTCCCAAAGATAGATAGTTCCTGCTTTGGAGCCACCTATGAGGGAGCGAGCATCGTCGGAGAAGGTGAACACTTGGATGAATAAGCCGTCGGGCGCCACCATGCTCTTCCGACCCCCACCCGCTACCTCAAGTATATCTACCTTGCCGGGCCCATGACAGCAGGCAATCCATGCACCGCCAGCGGACGAGGTGAGTGAATGGATGCCTTTGAATCCTGTAAACTGCATCGACTGCTCGCCCGTCAAGGCATCGAAGACCCGTACCGTGCCCTTATCCCTCAACACACTCCACATGACATAGAAAAAGATGCTTCCGTTAGGTGAAAACTTCAGCTGGCTGAAGTCGGAGTCATCATCCACAGCAAACGATCCGACCACCCCCATGTCAATCTTCTTGAGGATCCGGGCACTTTCATCGACTACATACCACTGCAACAAGGCATTGAGCACGAAACGTTGCCCGTTCGGAGAGGGTACAACGTGGAATATGTTCTCAAGCGGATCCGACTTAGCCCTATTCCACGCTTCCTCCCATGGGTAGGTTTTAGTGAGATCGAGGATTTCAAGCGATCCTTCAGGGTTTACTGTTGCACCAAGAAGCCCGTCCGGTGATATTGAAACCGCATTTATTGTCTCTTTCTCCAGCAAGGGCGCACATTTCATGGGAGTAGACAGCGATTCAGAATATACAGATCCTTTGCGTACGAAAAGGAACATTGGTGACTTTGATGCATATGCGACCTTGAGGTGCGCCTGTTGAGAGGACTCTTCATAGCTTTGGCGTATCAAGAACCTGAAGAAAGATTTGGGCGCACCCCAGCCAAACACTTTGGCCTTCCATTGGGGCATGTTCTGCATTAACGTCTTCAACATCTGGTCCGATGCCCAGATCGTTACCGGCTTGCTTCGTGAAGAGATGTCCCAAGATATAATTTCCTCGTCGGAAGCTCCAACAAGACGCTTGTCTTCGTCAAAAAAATACACAGACCGTATCTCGGTGTGAAATCCTTTGGAGAACGTCTCTGTGCATTTCCCAGATCCTGTATTCCATATCTTGATCGTCTTGTCTTCCGATCCAGATGCAAGGAGGTGCCCATCCTTGGACACGTCAACACAGTTGACTGACTTTCGATGGCCCATCAGTCCACGAGCAACCTTCCCAGTCGACATATTCCAAATGATAATCAAGTTGTCCTCCGACCCAGAGAATAGCCATTGCGAGTCACTAGAGAACACAAATGATGTCACTGGTCCCTCGTGTACTGCCAGTCGATACAATAGTTGCGCAGTCTCAATCGACAAGACTTGGATCGTACGATCGCGCGAACTAGATGCCAACAATTGACTATTTTCCGAAAATCTGAGGCATGTAATTCGTTCTGTATGACAGCTTTCAAGTTTTAGGTGCTCCCTCCCAACCTTGGGATCCCAGACGGCGATAGCACCACCTTCGAACGCGGCTGCCAAGTAAGCACCGGAGGGAGAGAAGCTGACGAGGAAAGATGTTGACAAACAATTTCCAAGGCTTGCAACGTTTCCGCCAGTAATCGCGTTCCATAGTTGAACGCCTTGTTTGACACCTGCTGTAGCAATCAAACTACCGTCTGGGGAGAAAACGACAGAATAGAGAGGGCTGTGGAGATTGATGCCTCTCCGAAGGACGCCAAGATAGTCATAAAGCCCTGGACGCGCTATGATTGTCCCCAACGCTTGGTGCCTAAACGTCTCGTAGATGGTACCATTTTCGAGGGTGAACGAGATTGCTGTGACGTAAGTGTGTAATGCACACTGTGAAATCGGGTCCATGAACAGCACCACAAGATGTTCAGCTTCTTGAAACAGTGAAGTTACGTTCCCCGGGACCTCACGCATTGTCTGTCGGTCATTCTTAGACCACCCTCCATAGAAGAATGAATGGGCAAACCTTTAACCACGTAACTCCCTCACGGAGCATCATTACTGCCCTCTCAAGTTCGCCAAGTAAGCTGAGTGCCTCTATCCAGCATAATAACACTGTCGAGCTGAACCTCTTTAGTGCTTTCAATAACCCCTCGCTCGCAGTTCCATCGCCAGGCAGCAGTTGCGAAAGATGACGAGACCAGAATCGACAAGCGTACACAAGAGCTTCATCGAAAACCTTCTCTCGACGTTCAATGAGATCTGGAATTTCACTGTTCGCCTTGGCGGGATCTCCAATCCCACACATGTCACGTTTCAGCAAGTTCGACATTGTCTCGAAACATAGTTCTGCCATCATCCTATGATAAGATCTGGGGTTGATCACAAACTTTTGAGATCGCCGTGGATCTATCAAAAAGTCGCGGAAAGAAGCATGGTAGAATTGAATTGGTTGTTTCTTGATCTCGGATGCGAGAAGAACCGAGCTCAGAGTGGGAACGATTATCCTTGCATCCACGTCGGGTCGCTGCAGCAGTTTGTGTAAACCAGAAATGGACATCGGAACTACAGTGCAATAGATGACTCCGAGAACGAGCCGTGTGACATCAGGATCAGGAAATACGGAAATAGCATCTCGATAAAGCGCGTCAAGATCAGCGTATGCAGACCCGGAAGAAGTAGTGGCATTGTCCCCAAGAATGGCTTGCAGACGTTCGACTGGATTATGCATCCGGTCTCCGACGAATTTGACGACAGTAAGAGCAAAGATGAACAACCCACCAGCCTTATCGACAACACGTTCCAGTTCATCCAATGTCGGCCATGGACGGGGAAGGTGATCCATGACCTCGATATGCTGATCATACGTCTCATCCAGAGCACGGCGCAAGAACGATCGAATGTCCGCCTCAGCGTTGAAAGTATGGATCTCGAGAGGCAGCGTAAGAGCCGAAATCTCTGGTCGGCGGAACTGTGACTGAAGCCAGGGCTCGGACCTGCTCGTGATCAACAATCGCAACGGGAGAGTGGTCTTACGCGGGAGAAGCGCAACAAGCGCAACAAGCTCCGAAACGAGACTCTCATCATCGCACTCGTCAAGAGCATCGAGGACGATAACAACAGGTGCATCTAGTGTCTCTGTAGCAGCGGATAAAGGTTCGAACAGAAGCTTCTCCATCTGTTCTCGGAGAACCTTCATGGGGATCATGTAGTCGTTTTCAAGAGCTTTGATGACGGTGGGACGTATAGACGGTAAGAAGGCAAGCAGCTGGATTGTCAGCGTTGGGACGACGTGCTTGGTGGTGTGTCGCTCGAGATCTCGTCGTGAAAAGAAGAAGCTAGCAGCAAGCCGTTTTTCGCTCGCATACTTTTCTGCCATTGTCTGTGACACCGCCGACTTTCCCGAACCAGGCCGACCATTTAACCAACATATAGGTTTCCCACCTGACTCGTCCACCCATGATGCAATACGGGCAAGCAACTCGATACGTGTTCCCTCGACACACTTTGGCGCCGGGTACCGCTGAGACGAATCATAAGCTGCACTCGGCGCGCTTGCCCTCTGCAGTGCTTCGATGAGACCTAAATAATATATGTAGTTCAAGCATAAAATCAGTATTTGTTGCCGACTTAATGGTACGATGATCTCAATCACTTACTGGAGCTTCTCGAATCTTGTAGGATTTGATTTCCATGGATGATCGTATTGATTGTTTGATTACCTTGGACCGACACAGATTGTGGATTATAATACTGGTCTCGATGAACTTCGCTGAAGGTCGAGTGACTAGCATCGATATTGGACGAATTGTTGAACATGGCTGTTAGAAGAACAGAGCCATTCTTCAGAATTTGAACTTAGAATTAGGCTTACGGCCCGAATATGGTCCCTGCAGGCGTGCGTTGAACGCTTGCCTGGCTCCGTGGAGTAATCTTGATGACCCTGAATCCAAATCACTGGCACGAGTTTTATGTCTACGCGCTGTCGCTGGGTGGCCTCCGAGGGGGAGTGCGGTGACTGAATAGTTCGGGGAGAAGAGTAAACTAGTGTATTACTGTGATCATGTATACAGGTGTGGAGTAACTACGAGAAGAGAGGTGGGTGAAATTCCAGCCCGAAACTGGGCTCCAACTACTGAGGGTCGAGCGAGCTGTGAGGGTGGGTTGAGCACCGAACAGCGATGCTCGAGGCGGGTGGAAAGGAACGTAGCAGCGTTGGACAAGTGGGAAGGGGGACCGATGACCGATGACTGTGAGTGGGAGAGCCGGGAGGGTCGCAAAACGATGAAAAGAGCTGCTCGGACGGGCACAAGCGGCGCGGGGAGCGGAGTGGTCAGAAAGGAAGGAAAGCTCAGTGGGCAACTTCGCTTTGCCACGTGCGTAGACGTGTGCTCAAGGTTCTATTTACTGTAATGAACTTGAATGTTTACACTTATGTGTCGGATAGTCATAGCTATAGACGAGTCCAAGCGTGAAATGCGTCCTTCGGGCTGTAGCGCTTGACAGTCTTGCAGGTCACCGCCGAGCCATGGAAATAGTAATAATCGCTCTCCTTCCGGTCGCTTGGAAGGTCTTTTTGAATTTAAGATTGGGATCGTCTCCTCTGCATCGTCTCACGTGCGACTTAATGTCGGGTTTCAGTCCCTCAAATATTTGGCAGGGAAACCCGACGATGAAGCTGCAGAAAAGGAAGGGTCAATCAGTCGGATGGCAGGGCAATGTGTATCAACAACGCCAGAGCAGTTGCAAAAGCCTATTCAAATATTCGGGGAGGAGCCATGCTGGTTTGAAGATCGGCACACGAAGGATGAATTCGATAACGAATTAATGAATTGGGAGGGTTGTTTCCTTTTCATCGCTCGTGTGTGTACAAGAGTTACAGTACAAAGTTGATAATGTTCGAAGTTCAGATGGTGGTTGTTTCGCCAAGTGATGATTGCTTCGACTCGACACCTTGTCGGCGTGCAGAAAAAGCTTGATAACTCGTCCTTAAACAATAAGCCATTGAAAGGCCCCGAGTTCTATCATTCAAGACACGACAGTCGACAGCAGCTTCAATGACCATTTTGAGCAGCTTGCTTCCAGACGCCGAACGGCAGCGGTGGATTAATACTAAGAGTCGATTGGTTACAGTAACGTCGGTGTGTTTCTGGATTTAGGAACACAGTACGAGTCAGCGTTTGTCGTGTATGTTACATCCCCCAAAAAAGTATAGATGCTCATTTCCCAAGTGTCACGTATTTCAAAATGTGCCACAGCGAAGACGGCGTCCGAAATACCATCGTACCGTTCTCAAACGCATAAAACGCATCCTTGCCACGCGGACGTATAGATTCCGGAAGCCATATCACTCGCCGATCGCTGACGCTGGCATTATCAGCGGCAACAGCGCCTTCGACGACAAGCCACCCGTCTTTACGAACTCGATACGTCGTGTGAAAGAGGCCGCTGACGGTGTCTTCCGGATCAGATTTGAAGAGAAGATGTGGGAGGGATGAGTGTGCCGTGCTCGGGTCACCGTTGTCGCGCGGGCAAAACGTACAGCGTGCCATGGCCACATCGTCCATGTCAGGAACGCCCCACGTGAGGACAGACCCGTCCTCGACCCTAGACACGAGCCGGGTCCAATCGTCAGAGAACCGGACAGAATCGATGTTTTTCACCATGGCTTGATCGTCACGAACAATGTCATGCGAAGCAGACGAAGACGGTGACCACAAGCATAACGACCCGTCTTCCCGCCCGATCGCGATTCTCGTTCCGCTGGACGTGGTCCCGTGGTGCGCGAGCGCCGTGACCATCGACTTGGACGCCGTAAACGTAGCCTTGCACTCTCCGCTCAAACGTTCCCAGAGGTAGACAATTCCCAATTTGGAGCCACCCACAAGCGACCGAGCATCGCCCGCGAAAGCAAATGCATTGATGAATGAGCCCTCAGAAACGACCATGCTCGTCCGATCACCGCCCGCCGCCCCAAGTACGTCCACCTTGTCCAATCCGTGACAACATGCGATCCATGCGCCATCAGCAGACAGGGCGAGTAAACAGACGCCATTGAGTCCAGTGAACTTGGCGCACTGCTCGCCCGTCGTCGCATCAAATACCCGCACCGTGTTCTTGTCCGCAAGCATGTTCCACGCAGCGCAACAGAAGACACTCCCGTCCGCAGAAAACTTGATCTGGTTCTCGTCGTCTCCGACCGCCGACCCGAGCGTGCCCGTGTCAACCTTCTTGATAATGTGGCCGTCGTCATCAACTAAGTACCAGTGCCACGAGGCATTGAGCACAAAACGTCGTCCGTTTGGAGAGGGTACAATATAGAAGATGACTTCGAGTGGGTTCAGTTTAGTTTTTTCCCGTAGCTCCTCCCACGTACGGGGCCCTACGGTGAGGTCAAGAATCTCGACTGACCCTTGAAGCTTGGCCGCCGCACCAAGAAGCCCATCCATCGAAATTGAAACATCATTGATCGGTCCAGTATCAACTATGGGCATTTCATTCAAGGGAGCAAGCAATGACCCGGAATATACGCTGCCCACATGTGCAAGCACAAACGACGGAAATGGCTGTGATGCGTATGCGATTCTAAGATGCTCTTGAGAGGCCTCGGATGCCCCACCATGTGAAATGAGTCTGAACAAGGACTTAGGTGCTCCCCAGCCAAACGCCTTGGGTTTCCATCCGGGTAAATTCCGCATCGCCGTTTTAACAGTCAGACCAACATCCCAGACAACCAACGACTTGCTTCGCGAGGTAACATCCCAAGATATAACCTCATCTTCGCTAACTCCAACAAGGCGCTTGTCGTCATCAAAGAAACGTACTGATCGTATGCCGGTGTGATATCCTTTAGAGAACGTCTCCACGCATTTCCCAGAATTAGTATCCCACAGCTTGACCATCTTGTCTTCCGACCCCGACGCAACGAGGCGCCCATCCTTGGTCACCGCAACGCAGTTCACTGGCTTTCGATGGCCCATCATTCCGCGAACCACCTTCCCGGTCGACATGTCCCAGACAATGATTAAGTTGTCCCCCGATCCTGAGATTAGCCGTTGGGTGTCGTCAGAGAACACCAGTGATGTCACCGGACCTTCGTGTACAACCAATCGATAGAGTGGCCGTGCTGTCCCCATCGACCAGACCTGGATTGCACGATCGCGCGAACCGGATGCCAGTAATGTGCTATCCGCAGAAAACTCGAGGCATGTAATCGGTTCGGTATGACAGCCTTCATGCTTCAGGTGTTCCCTACCGACCTTCGGATCCCAGATGATGACAGCGCCGTCTTCGAACGCAGCAGCCAAGAACACACAAGAAGGGGAGAAACGAACAAATAGCGATGTCGATAGACAATCTCCAAGGCTCGCGATGTTTCTACCCGTGATCGCGTTCCACAACTGAACCCCTTGCCTCACACCTCCTGTAGCAATCATGTCACCGACTTGGGAGAACTCGACAGAATTAACAGGTTTGTGCAGATTGATCCCACACCGAAATACGGTGAAATAGTTAGCAATAGAGGGCTGCGCTGCGATCTCCCCCAGTGCTTGGTGCTTGAAAGTTCGATGAATGGCACCGTTCTCGAGGGCAAACGAGATCGCCGTGACATAGACGTGCAGCGCGCACTGTGAGATGGGGTCCATAAACAGCACCGCGAGACGTTCGGCTTCCTGAAGCAACATGATTGTGTCCCCCGGGATCTCTGGCAAAGTCTTGACGGACACTGCTTAGTTCGCAAGGCGATACATGTAAGGATGGACACAAACCTTCAGCCACCTGATTCCGTCGCGGAGCATCATCACCGCGCTCTCGAGCTCGCTAAACAAGCTGAGGGCCTCTATCCAACATAAAAGCACTGTTGAGCTGAACCTTTTCAGCGCGTTCAACAGTGTCTCGTTCACAACTCCGTCGCGAGGTAGTTGCGCGAGATGACGAGACCAGTATCGACAAGCATACCAAAGAGCTTCGTCGAAAGCTACCTGCCGACGTTTAACAAGATCCGGAATCTCGTTGTTCGCTCTGGCTGGATCCCCAATCCCGCACATGTCGCATTTCAACGAATCCAACATTATCTCGAAGCAAAGTTGGGCCATAAGCCGATGGTAAACATCAGGATTAATTGTGAATTTTCGTGATCGTTGAGGATCGAGCAAAAAGTCACGAAATGATGCATGGTAGAACTGGATGGGCTGTTTTCCGTCCTCGGATGCTAGGAGAACAGAACTCAACGCTGGGACAACAAGCCTCACGTCCACATCCGGCCGTTGGAGTAACTTGTGTAGACCCGAAATAGATATTGGAATAGCCATACAGTAGACGATGCCAAGTACGAGACGAGCAACGTCCCCATCAGGGAAGGCTGAAATCGCATCCCGATAAAGAGAGTCAAGGTCAGCATATGCAGATCCGCTCGAATCGGTTGCCGTGTCCTCCAAAATAGCTTGCAGACGTACAACAGGATTGTGGGCCTTCGCTCCTACGAACTTGACTACTGTGAGCGCAAAGATAAACAACCCAGCAGCTTTTTTGATGGTCCGATCGAGATCATCCGACGATGGCCATGGTCGAGGTACATCCTTCATGACCTGGAGATGGTCGTCATACGTGTCATCCAAGGCCTTGCGTAAGAACGTGCGAATGTCCGCTTCCGCGCCAAAGGAGTGAATATCGAGAGACAGGGTGAGAGAAGATATTTCAGGTTGACGGAAACGAGATTCGAGCCATGGCTCTGGTCTGCTCGTGATTAGCAACCGAAGCAGAATTGTTGTTCTGGAAGGAAGAAGTGCGAGAACTGTCACAAGCTCCGAAACAAGAGACTCGTCGTCACACTCATCGAGGGCATCGATGACAATAAGAGACGGTGCGTCAAAAGTTTCCGTAGCAGCAGACAAAGGTTCGAGCAGAAGTTTCTCCATCTGCTCTCGGAGAACCTTTACCGGGATCATGTAGTCGTTTTCGAGCGCTTTGATGACGACAGGGCGAATAGATGGTAAATACGCAAGTAGTTGCGACGTCAACGTTGGGACGACGTGCTGGGTGGTGTGTCGCTCGAGGTCTCGTCGCGAAAAGAAGAAGCTAGCAGCGAGACGCTTTTCAGTGGCATACTTTTCTGCTATTGTCTGCGACACTGCCGACTTTCCCGAACCAGGTCGGCCATTGAGCCAACATACAGGTTTCCCGTCCGGTTCGTCCACCCATGAGGCAATACGATCAAGCAACTCGACGCGCGTCCCTTCGACACACTTTGGCGCCGGGTACCGCTGAGATGAGTCGTGAGCAGCGCTTGGTGCACTTGCTTTGTGGAGTGCTTCGATAGGATCTACGCAGACATGATTGCATTAAATCTTATACCCTAGTAGAAACGGTACCACTCACTGGAGCGAGAATCTTGAAAGATCTGATTTCCATGGATAACAGTGTTGATCGTTTGATCGCCTTGCACTATCGACGGGGCACTGTAATACTGGTCCCGGTGGACTTCACTGAACGTGGAACGACTGGCATCAATATGTGATGAGTTGTTAAACATAGCCGTCTGGACTCCAAGTGTGTTTAGCAGGTTCCAGGGCGACTAAACTTTGGACCCTTACGAAACATGTCCAAAGACCCTGAATCTTGCCAAGCAACACTTGGACAGTGACACGTGCAAAGGAGTTTGTGGGGATTAAACAATTTTGTCAGCCACGCGTTTCGACTCGGAGCGCAGACTCGCGGGGTGCTAAGGTAATGTTGAGCAAACGCGCGAACATGATGTTGGTAGTCTATGGGGTTGTACCTGGCATTCCTAATACAAAATCTATTTGTTCCCCATCGTCTTTTTCATCTGCGCAAGAATTTTGTCCACCTCCAAAATGTGTTTGTCAGACAATTTCTGAAACTGAGAACATACATGGCGTGATCCCCCTCAGCAATCATTCGTTACTATAGCGTTGAAATCGACGTACCTCTTCAAGCTCAATCGAGCGCTTCTCATATTTGCCCTTTTTCACGCTGGCCTGGTGATGCTTGCGAATTTGAACGCGCACGTCCTCCGCTAATCGGATAGCTGTGGTAACAAGCGCGTTCCGAGCTTCGACGGTCAACCTGCTCGACATGCGTGTCAGTAACGAACGAGCATGGACATCAACAACGAACACACTTGGCTATAGGTATCTTGAACGTCCTAGAATCCAGTCGCTGGGGGACGATGCCGGGCAATTTGGCAGCATATATACTTTGTTCGACCGCCTTTGCGTTCTACTAGCACGTCCGTGAGCAAAAGCAGTCCAGGGACGACAAGAGAGAAAGCGAAAGAGAGATGAAAACGCGCCACGAACATGTTCATCGAAGGCAGTGACAACCAACATCGAACGGTCCTTGACACTGACGAGCGCCACGCCTTCGAGCTTGACCGACTGGCCGCGTTGTTCGACGCGGATGGGCGCAAGCAAGTCGGGCGTGATGCGTCCGCTGGAGCGCGCCTCGAACCTGGCGACTTCCACACGAAACCAGTCGACCGCAGTGGCCATCTTGGACTCGGCCCTGGTGTATTCGGCCCGCGTCTCCTCCGAGTCAAAAAGCTGCTTGGAACCTGGGACGAAGGATGCGGTGGACTTGGCTTTTGTTTTGGAGGCATATGTGCGAATCAGCAGCGAGCGACGGGAAGCGCTCAGCTGGAGCACAGGACGAAGGGCATAAGTTGAGCGGGGGACTGCATTCGCGCCAGCTCGACGAGCCAGCGGCCTGGCGAGAAAGAGCAACATTCTAAAATTTAATAAAGTAAATAAGCAAATGAAGTTACACTTGGTACTGTAAATCAAAGTGCTAGTACTACAAAAAATGGGTCTACACAATTCTAAAAAAAAACCGTCTGGCGTCTATGGAAACTGCTTGCTCAACCCGTCATAAATCAGGAAGATGATCGCGCTACTCGGAATGGACCTCGCAACGGTGATCCCACATCCAGTATAAAACCCGCGGATCCCCTGCGCTTTGTACAGCGCCCGTGCTGTGCCTAGGAACGTTGGCGGAGGAACACCCCTTCCGCGTGGTCGCAGCTCCTCCTCGGTTTGCATCGTACTCTTGATCGTGTCCGCGGGGAATAGTGAAAAGTTGAACATGGCCCCGGCGCATGCCCCCGAAAGGGCAGACTCCCAGGGAAGGATATCTTTTCGGGCGAGAGGCATGCCCGTGATCGTTGCTCGTCGTTGGATGAGGTGCGTCCCTACGAATTCCTTGCATGCGAACCAGGCGGCCCCACCGCCTGACTCGCGGATGAGCGTGCCAGTTTGGCCAAGCCAGAGGCCACGAACACCATCATTACGTATGATGGATGTGAGGACAGAGATGGGTCCAGGAAACGCCTGAGTGAAAGTTGGTCGAACAGACACCCCAGGGGTGTCTGGAACCAGTGCCTGAACTTGCATTTTACATTTAACCAGCTCCACAGGAGTCCTAAAAGAAGTTAATAGTCGATAAAACTGGTGATAAACCAGAGGAATGGACGTACAGGACGAAACTAGTTGCTGCACCGGCGCCAGCACCGCACACCGCAAGCTGATAAATCGTGAGATCCTGAGAAGACGGTTGTGCGGTGATCCATCGTATGACGCGTTGTAGCTGGCTGTACGATACGAAGAGGGTCGCATTTTCAGCCATGGCGCCGACAACTGGCGCAGGCAGTCCCTTTAGCAAGCGTACATGAGACCATGACATGTACGATAGAAAAAAAACGCACTCGGTAGAGCCCTCGCATACCTTCGTTCTGAAACGTTCTAACAAGACAGTCTACCGGACCATTGAACTTTGCGGTGGCTTCCAGAACCTGTGACTGGAGCCGAACTTTGGTGAGATCGAAAGGGTGCTCGAACACTTTCGAGGCCATGCCTGAGATCTACGCATATGTCACGATAATTCGTTGTATCTGGTGCTGTGAACACATACGCTACCAAAGGTGATGTCTTTGATGGCTCGGAGGGCGGGTGGAACATGGTTATCGTCAGCCATGGTGGTGAGGATGAGGAATGTGAGGAAACGTAGGCGTGCTATTGCATTATTTGAGGTCTGAAACGACCTAATCCTGTACAGAAGAAGGTTGTAAAAATGGCTGGGCCCGGAATTGGAACGCGATCGGACCTCGGATGCCAGGGCCGGCGTTGCCGGCTGAGACCTTGCTGAAGCGCTGAAGCTCAGGCTTCAAGGAGGTTCTTCCGAGGTCACTGAAAGCTACTGATGGCAAGCACAGGAACACAGCTTGAATTCAAAGACAATCCTTAAGCTTCCTTTGCCTTTGTCTTCTTAGATTTACTTTTCTTCTCGTCAGCCATACTGTACCATTTCGATCTGTTCGACACTTTTGTCGGGCACTCTAGAAAGTACTCTCTCGGGTGCACACCGAATCAATCGAAATGGTAAGTACAGTATAGCACAGTGAGTCTGAGGATACTTTGAATTGCCTTTATTCTGCGCGGAAACTCGACGGATGGTTATGTTGTTTTTCTATCAGTACCCTCGAGGAAGATTGACAGGCACTATCAGGATATGCCCACAATGACATCCTACAGTTTTTGCAGTCGACGCGGGTGGT
>JBBPKB010000418.1:0-13408 GCA_038089035.1 Boletellus dicymbophilus
AGATGATACGAACATCCCTGTGGTTGAACGCCACGGCACCCATCTCGACCAGGATTTGACCCTCTTGCAGGTCAGGCAAGGGACGCTTCTCCACTACTGCATCATAGTAGACCGGCTTCCTCTCTGAGTGAGACATTTTCATCACCAGCGCGCGCGCTTCCTTGGGCAGTTGTGCTGCAGTCATATGTTAATGAAGCGGCGCTCTCTTGGCCGAATATTTATGTAAAGGTCGTCTACATAATCGTATGTATTCGTCCAAGCATCTTGGAGAAGTCACTGACAATGGCGCACCCTTCGTCGCGACTAAATCACTTTCCGATGGTCATCTGTGCAATTCTCTGGTGTCCAATTCCAACAGTCACACCATATACGAACAATGATGCTTTGTTTAGTCACAGGTAGTCGTTGAATACTTCGAAGCAACACATCAGTAAGTAGTTCAGTGACGCATGCAACGACTGGCACCCACATAGGCAACTGCCAACTCGGCAGCGACAAGGTGCGCTCCGCCTACACCCACAGAGGTCGCTCCGGAAACCGTCTCAACTTCTTGCTTAAGCTTCAAGAAGCTCGCCGTAATGTTGGCATTTTCCCACTGATCACCGGAGGCAATTCTCCCCGTCCAAGTCTGCGTCAGACATTATTCGTACGTCCCGCTCTTCTCATCCCCGCTGCTACGGTTAGTCACTTGCTCATCTTTTTATTTTTATTCGTTTCCGCCGACGTATTATTGCCCATATGTGCAGTTTTGGTAAGTTTCCTCGGTTAAAAGCGCTTATGGGTGAATCCGGTAAATGGGCCATTTCGAGTTCCTTCTTCCGGGCAGATGTCTACCTGCCCTACAAGCGTACAACCCCCTCACGACGCTTCTTCGTGAAGTTCACTGTCCCGGTCCTCCGGGGCGAGAAGACGCACATGATCGTCAACAATGAAAGCCCAGATATTGTCTGCATGTTCAGCACTGCTCCTGGGCAAGGTGTCTGTCGACATCCACCCCAACCGCTCTACAAAAAGATCGGTGCGACAAATGTATGAGCGTATGACATGACAGTGAACGGTATTGTGGTGGTCATCTTGGTTATACTAAGACACCTGACCTGGGGGTGCACGCCTGGAGACGTACGGCGGTATACCCACTCTTCGAAATTCTGGGACGTCTCGAAAAGATGTTGATGGGCGAGTGAATACGTCCGGTATCAGACTCTTTGTTGACCGTTCAAAGTTACATGCACGCATGCTCCCATATGAAGGGCAGATTCATTTCGATCTAGGGCTAACACCTAACATGAAGCTATTATATGCACTGTTGACTTTTCGTAAACCTGTTGTATGTATAAGGCGACGAAGTTGCATTGCACTAGGGAGAAATGTAGCACAGCAAAGCCAACAGATTGCACAATCAAAAAGACAAATATTTATGGGCAGGAACAAGGAAACTAGAGATGCGAACAGAGCACACTCAAACAGCGGAATTGCGATGAATACATAGAACTAAGGAAGTGCAAATGTCAAGTCCCTACGTGACGAACCCTACTAACACCAGGCAGAGACGTAAGACAAGGTGGTCACAACCCAGACCAACCGTTGTTATTCGAAGAGATCGACCACTCCGCGTCTCGGAGAGGTCACCGCGATCACCTTTCCTTCAAAACTAAGCAGCTCTCCTCCCTTTGTCGCGACCAAATCACTCTCTGATGTCCCAAGAGTAACCCCCAACAACTTCTCCACATTCGTCGTCGCCATGTCCAATACATCCTCTATGCTGATCACTCCGTGGGAATCAATGTGCGCCTGTACGAGAGAAAAGAGTGCGTGTCGTATGGTGACATGCTAGAAATGAACCTATTATTTGAACTCACCCACGCAGCATCCCATCTCATGTTTCGCGCAGCCCAAGCGGTCATCCGTGCATCTTCTCCAACTCCTTGGTGTCCAATTCCAACAGTCACCCCCTGTGCGAACAAAGCAGTAACCAGGCTTTGTTCACTCGCAGGCGGTCCTGGAACGCTTCATAATAATGAGTCAGTAGGACCTCCAGAAACGCGTGCAACGAGACAACAACTGACGTCCGACGACCCTCCCATGTATAGGGGAACGGCCTGGGAGGAGTGACAATGATACCCACCTTAGCAACTGCCAACTCAGCAGCAACTAGGTGTGCTTCGCCTGCACCCACAAAGGTCATCTTCATCGGCGTTCCGGAAACTACCTCGACTTCTTGCTTGAGCTTCAGGAGGCTTGCCATAATGTCGGCATTTTTCACATTGATCGCCAGTGTCAATTCTCCCTGTGCAAGTCCTTGTCAGATTTGGTTCGGAGCTAAAAACTACTACAATGAGAGTACCTTGACAACTCCTTCGAATGCTGCCCCTCGCTCGCCTGTGTACGGGCCCAACAAAAGACGACGAAGCGCTGCTATCTGTGTGCTCACACTTGGCCCTCCATCCACGTGCAATACTGCGACGTGAACGGCAGTAACATTGCTAAGTACGGCTCCCTTCTCTAACTTGTGTTTAGCCCCAAGGGAGAAGTAGGTACCCAAGCCGCCAAGCAAGCCATCTGAAATGGGGGACGTAACTGAGGCTGAGACACCAGAACGGTACGCAATCCTTTTGCACGGAATCATTAGCGACTCGCGCATGACGTCCTGAAAAGGCTCACAAAGCGTCTCGAGTCCCAAACATAAGGCCATCCACGGCACGTATAATACTACCTTCACCAAGAATAACTGGAATGGACTCCTTCAATGGATCTAAGGCGGCTCCGTCCAAAGTACTCATTTCCATGGAGATCTCCTGGAGACCGAGCGCGGTCCCCGCTGACACAAGAGCAGGGGTGATAGACCCGCCCTCTAAGTCGACCACTTTCAATCTTGTGTCGTCGACGAGAGAACCGCAAGTTTCAATCGAGCCTGCACACACGACTTTTCCATGTTCAACAAAGACAATACCTTCACCTCCAGAACCACGAGCCTGCAAGACAGAACGGACTCCCGATTTGCCTCGTTCCCACATCCTGGATACATTCCGGAACAAAACACCGCCAGAAACAATCGAGCTCGCTTCCAGAGGAGGTAGCCCATCGAAATCGACAGCATCCTTGGCATCCTTGTCAAAGTTAGGAGTTATCGGAGCAATCTGCCTGTCAATTTTCTTCTTCGTGAACGATTCATTGAGTTGAGGTATTCCGTCGATGAATACTTGGACTGGCGTTGCACCGAGCGTCAACGGATGGCTGTCCCAGATAACAAGATCTAAGACACTCCGCTCAAACATCGAACCTGAAGTTCCATTGTCTACTATCACTTGCCTGCGTCATAACCTTCAAAGAATTTTCAGTGGCCAAATCTTATTGTTCTATAGTGCTTGACATACTTTCTCTGATGTAGCCAAGACGATGTTCCAATCCAAGAACTTCAGCAGCATTCGTCGTCACTGAAGCAAGGGCGACATTTTCAGGAAGGCCATAATAGTGCGCTTGTTGAGCTTCGTGTAAAAGCCAGCGGGATATGACACCCGGGTGGTCACTCTAAAACAACACCCAGTAAGTATCACGATGTAACAGACCAAGTCTATTTCACCTTCATAACGACTTTTATACCCTGCTCGTTTAGGATGCGAGGCGCAAATTCAGAGTGGCGGTATGCTTCACGCTTGTACCTACTCTTAGTCAGGCTTTGTCTCAACAGTAGTACCTTGAAATCTTACCTCGCAAATGCTGCAAACATTGCGATTGCAGGAGGATGTTCTGCAAAGGGCTATCAGTACACGTTCCATGATACGAGGGCGGACCTGACCATAAGCTCGCTTGAGAATAGATGGTACTAGGTAAGCCTCGTGGGCATGATGGAAAGCAGCAATTGGGAATTTGAACTCGTTAGATAACTGTGAAGGGAGTCAATATCCACCGTCGTGAGGACTGGACAGTGCACGTACCCTCACGAAAGCATCCAAATCTACGGGCTCGTAGCAATGGGTTTGAACCTTAAGTGTTTATTTGATAAACCGGTTTCATGCCCAGTACCGCACTCACCTTAACTTTCCCCCTCAAGATGTCTACAAGAGCTTCCCACTGTAAATCCTCCGGGAAATCGCCCAGTCCCTCCCATTCGTCAGCAAAAACTTTTGAACAATACTCGTCTTGCTTCTCTTTGATTTGACGTGCACGGTCGTACCTGTGAACCAGCTGACAAAGTAAGCACAGTGAAACAATTCGGAGTGCTCACGCTTGACGATATGACCATACGGTGTCCATCCTTGTTCCTGAATGTGTATTTGCTGAATTATGAAATATTAGATACCTTAGAGAGTAAGACCGACAAATTATCTACAGGGGTTCTCTCCTGGTAACACAAACGTTGTCAATCGACGCGGATAAGTATGACTGGATACACACCACACGCATGTCTGTAAAGACGTGTTAGCGAAATCTTCAAATCCAAGATGTGAAAATAGTGTGCATACTTCATGTGACGCCAACGGGGAGGTATATCGTAATCCACCTGTGTCCCATTGATACCATAGGGTGGGTCGACTAACAACGACGAAGGTGACCTTTCACTAGTCGACCGTAACTTGATTGCAAATGCTTGACCACCTACGGGGAAACTTGGTTAATTCATTGCGTCCAAATTAAGAAGGGTAATGATCACCGATGGCATTAGCAGAACCAGGAAGAATGAGGGATGTGGTGACGCCCCCGGCGATGGAATGAGCATAACTTTCATCGTGCGTGTTCAAGCCATCGAGAGATCGCAACCATGGCATGGTAAGGCCTTTCGGAGAGTTGACGTCGTTGGCGCCTTGAAGCCCCGGATGTGGTCCAACTGCAATGTGAGAATGAACATCGACAATGCTTGAACCTCGTAGTCAGGATGCGAGCTTTCGAGAGGCCACCGTGTACTCACCCTGGAGTCACCCATGCGCCCTGTACTATACATGCGTCAGTTGGACAAGCGAGAGTAGCACTAAAGCCTACCTCGGCATCGACAACTTCGATATAATTGTCCTCGCTCAAAAAAGCGTTCACATCACCGATGCTTTTGATCAGTCCGTACTCCAATAAGATGTCACCATGTACGACGTTCCGTCCGTCATCCAATCCAGTCCAAATAGAAGTATTTCGAATTAACACTGACGCTGTTCCTGGCTCATACCTATCTGACTGCACGCGCTCACTGAACCCAGGAGGGGGAGCAGGCTTGACAGACAAGGAACGACATTTTGCGAGCGTGTTTGCAGCGTATGAAGGCACCCGGACGAGGCGTCGGGAACGTTCAACGAAGAGATCGGTGGAAAGGTAGAGTACTGTGAGTGCAGACAAGACCAGGATGGCCCAGGTACGTTTCAAGTTGATTGGCTTTCGGGAAGACCTGCGCTTTAGCTCAGGTAGCTCCATGTGGTTGGTACACAGTTAAAATGAAGGCAGCAGTTGGGTCAAGTTCGCTTATATGGATACTAACGACTGTTGTCAACAACGGTTGTCAACGTTTCAGGCTTCAAGCTTCAAGCTCCAGGGTTCAGCAAAAGCGATGCCAATGACACAAGGGTCTAAAATACTGGCTTAGAGGGTATCGACAATTACAAGGTGAAAGACTACAATTAGTTGCATGGCATGCTTTGAAATGGAGCGACTCAGAGCAGCATCTTCCCAGGGTCTTCGGTGTAATCGCGGACCTTGACTGCAAAGCGAAGAGGACAATAACGCAGTAACTAACCGGGGAAAGTGGCCGCTTCCCGTCCATCAAGAAGACGGTAGTCATACGTGAGGGCAATACCTATAATGGGTCTTCTTTAATGGCATGCATTCCGAGAACGGTGGATTGAGGGAGGTTGATGATAGGAGTGCCATACAGCGAGCCAAAGACACCACCGTTGGAGCTAAGTGCACGTCGTTAACTCGACTCGAAATGCAGAAGGAACAAACTGACATGGGGGAGGTGCCTCCTGCCATGTCCTCGAGGGCGAGTTTACCATCTCCGGCCCGAGACTCATGAGCGACCAGACTTGATCGGGAAAAATGATCATCTGAACTTCTTTCCAAGAGAGGCGATCTGCTTCCCAATCGCAAGGAAGGTCGTCGATGCCGCATTAACCTGACGACAGCGGCGCTGAGATCGACAAAGTCGCGGTACACAATCTCATCCTTTTCGTTCGACGCGTTCGCAGCAGGGATTTCCTGCAATACGAGTATACAAGCACATGCAAATGCGCTGATGAAACTAAGCCTGATGTCTGCTCCTTGAGTACGTCGTCCTTGTGCTTCTTGTGCATCCCGTTAAAGGAGGACATATCGGCTTCGTTGAATGTGATCAAGGAAGCGCTGGCATTCTGCGACTCGTTGAGGCGTTCTGCAATGCGTGATCCCATACGGCTCATTTCCACCTAGGCAATCATTAAAAATGGAATGGGCGCCAAAGATGAAGTGACGGCACACTCTAGCCTCGGGTCTTGATCTCTGTTTGACTGTCTTGAATTTCTTGGGGACCTCTGCAACGTTCTTTGGTGGGGGTGTCGGAGGAGGCGTGGGCTGTTCCTTGAGCGGTACTGCTTCTGCAGACTCTGAATGTTCTGGCTCAGCAGATTCTTGGAGTGCTGTGTCCTCGAGAGAAACCGCAGTTGGGTATGTGTATGCTGTTGGAAATGTAGCCCGTACAATCTGTGGTCGAATGCTTCAGTATGATCGAAGTAAAACCTCTCACACGAGCTAATTTCTACTACATATCGTACCGTCGTTGTAAAGTTATACTTGGCGCCTCGGGTTTTGTATCATGACACGGTGGAGGTGTGGCACATATAGAAGGAACAGCAGCGCTGCAGCCTGATCAAACGGACTGCGATTTCGTCTTTGCGGCGCACATATTGTTACGACATAAAGTGTAAGTAATTCAGGTCGTCGAACCGACGGAGGAAGAATGTGCTCGAGAATAAAAATCACTGGCGTACCCACTCGGCTGAATCGCGGAAAATTTTCAGAGCTGAGTATAGGGAATGAGGGTGATGAAAGTGCAGACCACTCAACAAACGTTTTTAGAGATTGAGAGACAAACGTGTTCAAGGGAGAAACATAAAAAAATTAAAAAAAAATAAAGTGTAGTCGATGCGATTGTTCAAGCTGATAGGAGAACGACATGATGGTTCATGAAGCCTGAAGCCTTGAGTGGGACAAGCCCGGCTTCTTGCGAATTTACCCATTTTACGACATAAAAGTGGATCTCTTAGTTCGTAGAACTTCACTAACTCACAAACTGAAGATACATACCGTTTTCTTTCAAGTCGTTCATCTCGACAAACCGTACGTGCGCGCAGGTTCCTTCCAACCTTGCTGGAGAGGTCGAGAATAGCTTCGAGTGATGACGCAAAGCTTAATCGATCTGACGTGCGTGTGAATCAAGAGTAGCTGAAATGAACTCCTTCAATGGATCTAAGACAGGACCATCGAAAGTACTTATTTCCAAAGCAATCTCCTGGAGACCGAGCGTGGTCCCCGCTGACACAGGGGCAGGGGTAACGGACCCGCCCTCCGAGTCGATCACTTTCAGTCTTGTGTCATCGACGAGAGAGCCGCAAATTTCGATCGTGCCTGCGTACACATGTTCAACAAAGACAACATCTTCACCTCTGGAACCACAAGCCTGCAAGACAGAACGGACTCCCGCTCCCACATGCTGGATACAATCCAGAACAAAACACCGCCAGTAACAATCGAGCACACTTCTAGAGGAGATAGTCCGTCGAAATCGACAGCATCCTTGGCTTCCTTGTCAAAATTAGGGGTTATCGGAGCCATCTGCCTGTTGGAGCAGGCAGGGAAGGACGACCAACGGCCTAGGTAGCGGGCAGGACCGTGCGGTGGTGATGGTGGTCGACACGCGCGACTCACTACCGACTGGACCCCGAGTCGACCTGGATTCCATCCACTCCGCCAGGACCCTGCCACCATGGATCAAGCCTGAGACCCCCTGCCACACCGTTAATTTTCTTCGGAAACGATTTTTTGAGTTGATACATTCCGTCGATGAATACCCGAGCCCGAGCGTCAATGGACGGCTATCCCAGATGTGACAGGATCTAAGGCGTTCCGCTCGGGAATCGAACCTGAAGCCAAACTATTGATTTCCACTTGCATGCATCATATCCTGCGTGAGACTGTCAGTGGCCCAAAAGTTTCTTTGCTATAGGGCTTAACGTACCTTCTCTGATGTAGCCAAGACGATGTTCCAATCCAAGAACTTCGGTAGCATTTATCGTCACCGAAGCAAGGGCGACATTTTCAGGAAGGCCGTAATAGTACGCTTGTTGAGCTTCATGCAAAAGCCAGCGGGATATAACACCTGGGTGGACACTCTAAAGCAACACTCAGTATGTATCGCAATATACATAACAGACCGAAGTCACTTTTCACCTTCATAACGACTTATATACCCTGCTCAAGGTGCAAATTCAAATCCAGAGTGGCGGCATGCTTCACGCTGGTATCTATTCTCTTAGTTAGGTTTCTTTTCAAGAGTAGCACCTTCCAATCCTCCTTGCGAACGCTGCAAACATTGCAATTGCTGGAGGATGTTCTGCAAAGAGTCATTAATACACATTCCACGATACGAGGGCGGGCCTGACCATAAGCCTGCCCGAGAATAGATGGTACTAGGTAAGCCTCGTGGGCATGATGGAAAGCAGCAACTTGAGCTCGCTAGACGACTGTAAAGGGAGTCGGTATCCACCGCCGTGAGGACTGGACAGTGCACGTGCCCTCACGAACACGTCCAAATCTACGGGCTCACTGCAATGGGTTTGCACTTGAAGCTGATGTGTTTGTTTTGATAAACCTATTTCGTACCAGTACTACATTCACCTTAACTTTTCCCCTCGAGATGTTTACAGGAGCTTCCCAGTGCAAGTCCTCCGGGAAATCGCCCAATCACCAGCGAAAACTTTTGAACAATACTCGTCTTACTTCTCTTTGATTTGACGTGCACGGTTCGGAGTGCTCACGCTTGACGACATGACCATATGGTGTCCATCCTTGTTCCTGAATGGGTTTGTGCTGTATGTTTGACCACCTACGGGGAAATTTTGTTAATTCATTGCGCCCAAATTAAGAAGGGTAATAGTCACCGATGGCATTAGCAGAACCAGGAAGAATGAGGGATGTGGTGACGCCCCCAGCGATGGAATGAACATAGCTTTCGTCGTGCGTGTTCAAACCATCGAGGGATCGCAACCATGGCATGGTAAGGTATTTTAGAGAATTGACGTTGTCAGAACTTTGGAACTTCGAATGTGACCAAACAGCAATGTGAGAATGAACATCGACAATACTTGCATCTTGTAATCAGGTCGTGAGCACTCGAAAGGTTACCATCTACTCACCCTGGAGTCACCCATGCACGCGTCAGCTGGACACCTAAGAGTAATACTAAAGCTTACCTCGGCACCGACGACTTCGATGTGACTGTCCTCGCTCAAAAAAGCGTTCGCATTATCGATGTTTTTAATCAGTCTATTCTCCAACAAGATACCACCATGTACGACGCTTCGTCCGCCGCCGAGTCCAGTCCAAATGGAGGCGTTCCGAATTAACACCAATGCTATTCCTGGCTCATACCTATCTGACTACACGCGCTTACTGAACCCAGGAAGGAGCAGGCTTGACAGACAAGGAACGACATTTTGTGAGCGCGTTTGCAGCGTGTAATGGAATGTGGACGAGGCGTCGGGAACAAAGAGATCGGTAGAGTACCCGTAAGTGTAAACACGGCCAGAATGGGCCAGACACGCTTTAAGTTGGTTGGCTTTCGAGAGGACGTACGCGTTGACTTAGGTAGCTCCATGGGGTTGGTATAGAATCAAAATGAAGGCAGCAGGCGGGTCAAGTTCGCATACATACTACCGACCGCTGCACAGGACGTTTCAAGCTTCACGTTTCAACAAAAGCGATCCTGATATTGCAAGACACAAGGGTCTAGAATGCTAGCTTAGAAAGCGTCAACAATTATGAGGTGAAAGACTACAATCAGTTCCATGGCAAAAAAACAGCTAAATATATGCTTTAAAATGGAGCGAGTAGCATCTTCCTAGGGTCTTCGATGTAATCGCGGACCTTGACTATAAAGCAAAGAGGACAGTAACATTAGCTTAAGGCAAGCAGGAGAAGCATGACGCAGCAACTGACCGAGGAAAGTGACCGCTTCCCGTCCATCGAGAAGACGATGGTCATACGTGAGGGCGACAACCATTATTGGTCTGATCACGATTTGTCCATTCACAACAACTGGTTTCTCTTTGATGGCATGCATCCCGAGAACGGCGGATTGAGGGAGGTTGATGATAGGAGTGCCATACAGCGAGCCAAAGACACCACCGTTGGAGCTAAGTGCACGTCGTTAACTCGACTCGAAATGCAAAAGGAACAAACTAACATGGTGAAGGTGCCTCCTGCCATGTCCTCGAGGGTAAGTTTACCGTCCCTGGCCTGAAATTCATGAGTGACCAGGCTTGACCGGGAAAAATGATCATCAGACCTTCTTTCCAAGAGAGGCGATCTCCTTCTCGATCGCGAGGAAGTTCATCGATTCCGCGTTCCTGACAACAGGCGTGACCAAGCCTTTCGGGGTTGCGACAGCGACGCTGAGGTCAACAAAGTCGCGGTACACAATCTCGTCCCCTTCGATCGACGCGTTTGCAGCAGGGATCTCCTGCAATGCGAGTATGCAAGCACGTGCAAACGCGCTCATGAAACCGAGTTTGACGTCATGCTCCTTAAGTATGTCATCCTTGTACTTCTTGCGCATCTCGACGAGGGAGGACATGTCGATTTCGTTGAAGGTGGTCAAGGAAGCGGCGGCGTTCTGCGACTCTTTGAGGCGTTCTGCAATACGCATCCGCATACGGCTCATTTTTATCTAGACGATGATCAAGAATGGGCGCCAAAGGTGAGATAGTGGCGCACCCTAGTCTCATTGCGACCGCCTAGCACGCTAGAGGGAGCAGCAGCCTCGGGTTTTGATTCCTGTTTGGTTGTCTTGGGTTCTTTGGGGGCCTCTGGAACACTCTTTGGTGGGGGAGACAGAGGAGGCGTAGGCAGTTCCTTGGGCGGTGCTGCTTCCGCAGACTTTGAAGGTCCCGGCTGAGCAGGTTCTTGAGGTGCTGTGCCCTTGAGAGAAGCGGTAGCTTAACAAAATGACAGGATGAGTCTTGGAGAGGATGAATTAAGGAGTAACGCGGACCACCCTGACCGGCTTCTATTCTGAAGAGCTCCTGCCCGACGGTGACGGTGTCCTCTTCGTTTGCGAGGAGCTCGACGATCGTTCCGGAGACGGGGGCGTTGACGGTGACATCAATCTGGAAAAACGACGCGTCAGTTCTCAGAGTCGGAAATGAATGTTGTCAAGGACGTGCCTTGTCCGTCTCAATGGTGGCAACCTCTTCGTCGGCCTCGACGGTGTCGCCGACCTGCTTCGACCACGATCTTAGCGTGCCCTCTGAGATGGATTCTGCCATCTGAGGGACCTTGACGGTCTCGGCTAGGGAAATTCAAAGATGTGCGATTGCTGTGGTCCGCAAGCACATACCTTGCAGGAGATGCGAAGCGTGGAGCTGGGCGCGCATGAGGTGCGAGGCGGCGACATTCCTGCTGCAGGCATGAGTGACCACGAGCAAAGCACGAAACAGAACAACGTACCAGGACCCGGACAAGCCGGAAGTCGGGAAGAGTCTCGGAGAAGCAGCACGACTGCGGGCAAGAGCGACGATACGTTTTGAAAGCATCGGACTCGGAGGGAAGAGCGAAAACGACGTATTTGTATAGCCACGGGCCTTACTTTGTGTAGCACATACTAACCCGAGAAAATCCGAGTACACTATTAGGCTATCTGGGCCGACTTGCCCTGGTAGCCCTCCCATTTACCCAGCCCGTCGTCGACGTCGAGCATTCGCGTCCCATAAAACTGATGTGCACTTGGCCTAACCTGCTCCCACTTCAGTACCTCGCCGTCCGGTCCTCGCTCGAGACACGCTCCCCACACACTGTACTGCCCCGTCCGTGTGTTGAAAGACGCCACCTGCGTCCCGCACTGTTTGCACCGAAAGCGTCGTTTATACGGCTTCAGCGGATTTTCGTAGTGGTCGAGCGTCTCCCAGATTGGTCGCTTGTGGGTCTTTGTCCAATTAAAGTCTTCCTCCCTGAAGTGCATCGTGTGCACGAACGGACACCCTGTCATCGTGCATCGTTCAACTCTCAGCCTGCGCACGTTGGGAATGGACTTGCCCATCAGCCTCTGACAGATGGTGCAGTGGCAGTAGGCGCTCAGTAGCGGAAGCCCGAACAGCGAGAACGTCACTGTCCCGCAGAAGCAGCTTCCCTTGAGGAGAGCGGTTCTAGTATCCTCTAGCATAGTCGAGTATGAGTCCGAAGCTAGTTTGCTGATTTCGTGTTGTTGATGTCTCTATATTCGGTTGTCTCGGTCGAGGCAGTAGCACTATATAGTACTTCCTGTTTACTCTACTAGCTAAGCTCTCGCTTCCTTGCTTACCAGCCAGCCGTCCCACCCGCTCCGCCCCCCAATCTTGGGTCCTGCCCTCATAGTACACCCTTCTTCTTCCATCTGCAAAACAATCGTCGCCGAGATGATCCCCACCGCCATAGGTGCCCATCCCGCCGCGATGCACTTGAGTCTCCCATATCCAAACGAATACAACAGCTCCACTCGCTCACCCGTGGATCGCATCCGCGACGGATGGAACCGCATCGGATCAAACTCGGCCGTCTTCTCCCCATACTCGTCCGTCCGATGGACTGCCTCGATGTCGGCCACGTCGACTGCACCGTTGGACATGCCGCACCACCACGATCGCGACTTGGACCGTGTAGACGTGCGTACGATGTGCCTGGTGGGTGGATGAAGCCGCAGGACTTCCAGGACGATGGACTGCATGCTCGGCCGCGGCAGTCCATCGCCTCCAAGTCCGAACGCCACAAAGCTCTCCTCTGTTAGATCCTTCCCAAACGCGACCACAGCTTCGTGTTGCGCGTTGTCGCGGAAACGGTAGGCATAAGCTACTGTTGCTGCGACAACTCGCCACATCGTCTCATATGCGGGGAGGATCAAGTTCAGCGGGTTCGGGTATCGGTCGCGGTCGACGATCCACCGCTCCAGGTGAGCGGTCAAGCTGCGCAACGACTCGTCTTGCTGCATCGCTGCAGCATCCTTGATCTTGGAATCCCTCCAACGTTCGTTGATGATTCGGGTGGCGTGGACGACATCGTCGTAATCGAGCGCGTCAAGATCTGCATGGAAAAGGGCAGAGAGAACAACGGCGAATGTAATGCATTGTATGAGGACGGAAAACTGGATCGCGGTGTTCTCGACTGGTAGAAACCGGTGAACGGATGCTTCGGCACTCAGCACCAC